>RJWH01005341.1:0-79263 GCA_004363575.1 Solenodon paradoxus | reverse complement strand
TATATATATATATATATACACACACACACACATGCACACACACACACATATATACATGCATACATATACAAGGTCATCTTCTGGGTTCTAGGAAAGGTATCTATATAATCATCTTTCCTAGAACCTGAAAGATGACTATACACTATAGATTGTTAAAAATAGAATACAAGTCAGTGGAAGACTGAGCTAATGTTCTGAGCCACCCTTTAACCAAGTGACTAGTGTCCTGGGAATTGCTTAACTGGTTTAGTATATTCAATGCAAGTTCAACTACTTTGTTGTATTATTTATATGAAATCAACATCCTAATTGTGGCAGATTTTATTTTCCAAAATGACTGCAATGAAATTTCAGTTCTATGCTATTCCAGAGCTTTTCAGCACCCTCCATTAAAGGTGATACTAGTTCCTACTAGCCCCTACTGAATCTGTGTAACATTTTGTAACCATCTCAGAAGTGAGTAGCTGCATCTCCTGAGGCCCCTGATATGCATGTTCACCCTTGAAACTCAATCACTATGTTGTAAGGAAACAGGTTTTTCATTCATCATTTATTTGCCTGGCTTTTGAAATTAAAGTGGCATTAATTCATCTGTCCAACCTCCTTTCTATTTTTATTCATTTAATAATATAGATTAAATTATATGGACTATCAATTCACTTACGCTCTTTTAACTATCTTCAGTTTCCTAGGTTAATTGTTTGTCCATCCTCAAATGACTTTCTAGAAAATTTCCATACTATTTGAACTTAGCTATCAACATTGTCTAACCCTATACTCAGTTGCTGAATAATGCTGAAGAAAAATATATCCTCCCAGATTTATGTGTCAATATGCTCAAATACGTTAACCTTTCTTGGACCCTCAGCAGTGTCAAATAATTTCATTTTTGCCTAATTAGCAATTTCCCATTTTCTATAGAAACCTTTTCAAAATATTTTCACTTTTATTATCTGTTTAGCAATATTGCCTCCAACTTCTGTCTGTGAATAGTTTTACTTCCTATTTTAAAAGCAATGATAATCTTTTAAGAGCAAACTCAAATTCCTGTCAAAAATCTTTAGAGTTGACCTTAATTCATGTACATCTCTGTCACTATGTGTACTGTTACAATGAGAGGAAGTCCCTTTTTTAACTAAAGATGATCTTATGTATTTGTTCTGATTTCATCCACACTTTCTTCATCATTGCCAATCCTCCTTTCCTCTATAAATAAAATATATAAAACACCTTCAAAGTCTCTAATTTCTACAAAATGCAAAACATCTTCAAAGTCTCTAATTTCTGCTTTCCCAGTTATTATCCCTCTCTCTCTTGACATCATTTTTTGTCTTGTCTATATTTCACTCACCTACATTCCGCTTACGGCTCCACCTGTTACAATCTGATTTCTCTTCAACCATTCTAAGAAAACTGTTCTGCTGTGGTCACTAAGACCATCTCTGTGTTAGACAGAATACTGGTTCCCTAAAACTGTCTATAACATCCTACTCCTTAATCCCCAGAACCGGTGAATATATCATTTCATGGAAAATGGAACCTGGCTAATAAATTAAGCAAGGGATATTGAGACAAGAGAATTATGTGAGATAATGTTCTTGGCCAATGTTATTAAGTGTCGAATTAGAAAAGGACTTGTAGAAGCAGAGGTCAAGCAGAGTGCTGTGGCCATGAACCAGCGAAAGCAGACAGACTCTGAAAGGTGTGAAAAGAAATAGGAAATTCTTCCTTTGACTTCCAGGAGGAACACAGAAGTGATAGCATATTGATTGCAGTCCTGTAAGATCTGTTTTTAACATCTGAACCCTAAGACTACAAGATGATGTATTTTTATTGTTTTAAATAACCAGGTTTGAGATCATGTGTAACAATAAATTACAATTGGTAAAGAATATTTTAGACTTATTTTTAACAATTCCACCTGAATTCCTTAAATATCATTTTCCCTTGGCTTCTGGGACAACATGTTTTTGAGAAATATCTCTTATTTTAGGCATTTTCAGTTACTTTTGCTATATCATTTCTTCCCTTTCCTGTTTCAAAATTTTGAAATTCTTTCAGGTTCTTTCCTTTCAGTTTTTTAGACTATTTTACCTCAAAAGGGCTACTTGCTTTTAGAAAGAGAATCAAACACAGCATATGTGCTTTTAAATAACCTGAGAAAGAGAAGAACAAAGGTACTGTAGCATTACTCAGAAAAAAAATTAGCAATATGGCAGTGAATAGTTGCATATCAAAAATCACTATAAATGTTAATGTAGTGAACTCACAGGTCAAAAGACACAGAATGACTGAATGGATTAAAAAGTATAATATGACTTTCTGCTGCATTAAGGAAACTCACCTACATTCAAAAGATAAACATGAACTCAAAATCAGTGGTTGAAACAATCAGATGATACAGTCAGATGATAACCAAAAACAAACAAACAAACAAAACAAGAAACAGCGTAATTTTATGAGATAAATTAGACTTACAAATAAAAAGGACAACAAAAGACCTAATAGGTATAGGTACAATATTTAAGGAATAAATTCAGCAAGAAGACATACATTTTAATAACATCTATGCACCAAATGAAAAACCTCATAATACATAAAGCAATTATTAATAGAACTAAAGAGAGATATCAACAGCAATCCTAAAATAAGAGACTTCAACACCCCTGTTATAACTATGCACAGATCAATCAGCAGAAAATTAACAGGGGAACAATAACTTTAAATGACAAATTCAAACAGGTAAGTTAAATAGACAATTACCAAACACTTCATTCAATGACTGTATAATTCTCATTTTTCTCAAGTGCTCATGGAACATTCTCAAGGATAGACCATATGTTGAGAAACAAAACATGTCTCAACAAATTTGCAAAGACTGAAATCTTACCAAGCATCTTCAATAATCACAATGACTTTAAACTAGAAATAAATCCCAAAAAGAAGGCAGGGAGATTCCAACATATATTTAGGTCAAAAAACATGATCTTGGGTAACATAGATAGTCAAAGGAGAATTTTAAAAAGTGGTTGGAGACAAACAAGAATAAAAACATGAGCCACAAAAACTAATGGATGTAGCAAAAGCAGTATTCAGGGGGAATTTCATTGTAATTCAGACCTACCATAAGAAACAAGAAAAATCATAATCTAACCTTATATCTAAAGCAACTGGAATTAGAACAATTGAAGGCAAAAGTCTATTAGATAGAAGAAAATAATAAACATTCAAACAGAAATAAACAAAATAGAAATAAAAAAGATAATTCAGAAGATCAATAAAAACAAAAGTTAGTTCTTTGAAAAAATAAACAAATGTTGGACTAGGCTCACCGAGGAGAAAACTTTCATCACTAGAATCTGACATGAAAGAGGAGAAGTTGCAATAATATCTCAGAAATTCAAATCAGAAGGGACTAGTACAAAGTTATGTGCCGATAAATTGGACAATCTCAAGGACATGGACAGATTTTTAGAAACATACAGTTTACCAACACTGAATGAGGAAGAAATGGAATACCTAAATAGGCTTATCACAAATAAGAAAAATCAATATTTCATCAAATGTCACCCCCTAAAAAAGTCCAGAACCAGATAGTCAGACAATTGAGTTTTACCAGTTCTTCACAAAGTAGTATCTATTCTCAAACTTTCACCAAAAAAAAAAAAAAAAAAAAAATGAAGAATAGGGTTCCAAATATTTTCTATGAGGTCAACAATACAATGATACCAAAGTTAAGGACAAATAAATACTGAATGATCTCACTAATATGTGGAATACTCCTGGACATTAACAATAAAAGTGAGGTTACCTATGAAGAATGGAGTGGTGGGTGGGGGTAAGTGTTGATAGGTTCTAATAGACAATTGTGAAGGAATTTCAGTAATTTTGTCGTGGGCTGGTTGTATCATCATATATTTGAGGAATAGTGAAGCTGCACATATGTATGAATATTATTTTGTAAATAAAATTTAAATCAGTAAGTATTAAATGTCAATAAAAGGACTATCTCATCCAATTCCATGACTTTTCCACTTAATAATTTCAAAACATATATCTTTGATCCATCTATTTGCACAAACTTTAAAAACAACTTATGGGATATTGACCTCCTTATCTTTTACCTATATAATTCAATCTTCACACTCTACATATCAGTGAAGGGTTTACAACCCACTTAGTTGTACTGGGATGGACACCGAGTAATAATTATTGCTATAACATATACATAGGTTTTGGTGTGGGCATACAATTTTAACTCACTTGAATAAATAGCAATAATTATGATAGCTAGATCTTTTGATAAGAATACAATTAACTTTTCAAGAATCTGACAGATTGTAAAAGGTGGATGTATCATTTTGCATTATCATCAGTAATAAATGTTTCTATTGCTTCGCAACTTCCTTAGCATTTGATGTCAGTCTTTTTGCCATTCTAATAGCTGTGTAGTAGCATCTCATTTTTGTTTTAATTTGCGATTCTTTAATAAAATAAGATGTGAAACATCTTTTCATGTTTATTTTATATGTATATATCTTCTTTTGTGATGTATCTATTAAGATCTTTTCTCATTTTAAAATCAGATTATTTCATTGCTGAGTTTTAAGAAATTTTTATATATTTTAGACACAAGCCTTTGTCAACTACATGCTTTGCAAAGATCTCCTAATTTTTGACACTGAACAGTGTCTTTAATAAAAGATTCTTATTGTAATTCAGTCTAATAAATTCATTTATTCTTCCAAGGATCATATCTTCAGTGTTGTACCTAATATCATTGCCAAGTCCTAGATAACCTAGGTTTTATCCTACATTGCCTTCCACGAGTTTTAAAATCTGGAATTTTGCATTTAGGTCTATGATCCATTTGTGCATCTGTGTGTGCAAAAATGATAAAATATGTGAATGTTGGCTTTTTTGATTTTGACACATGAATATCTTCTAGTTTCAATTACTTTTATTGAAAGATCAAACTTAATCAAATTAGCATTGCCCCTTTCATAAAGGTCAGTTGACTGTATTTCTGTGAGTCTATTTTTGGCTCTCTGCTCTCTTCCATTGTTCTACTTATTCATTCATTCATAACAGTTTTGATTGCTCTAGCTCTACAATAAGTCTTAAAATTAGGTAGGTCATTTGTTCAATTTTACTTTTCTTCTTCAATATTATGTTGGTTATTGTGGATATTTTTTCTTTCCATATAACTTTAGAATAAGGTTATTGATATATACAAAATTATATGTTTATGATTTAATTGAGATTGCTTTGAATTTACAGATCAAATTGGAAAGAACTGACATCATTTTTTTAAATATGGACTTTAAAATAATGATAAAAAGAATATGTCATTTGCTAAATACATGTAATTATATGAACAGAATTGCTCTTCCTAATTCAGCAGTTAAAGTATTTGCTGACATTTCATATTATATTTGTGATATAAATTGTGCTTTACAGGGCACTTCAGATCTTTCCCTTATGTATATTTTCAATTATTTTCTTTACTCATGTTGAATATTTTTATAAAATTAAAAACACACATCTAACTAGATTGTATGCAAAGGAATTAATATTGGTTTATTGTAGAACATAAGTAAAAGCAAGTAAAAGCTCAAATGAGAGCATTTTACTCTAACTAGGAAATTTTATAGTCAAATGCTCTGTAGAAAGAAGTCCATAAAATTCATAGCTTTCTAGGTATAAATGTAAATTCCTCTATTCTAATAAATTCATACCAAGCTTTCCTAAAATATTGCTGCCACTGCAGGGGAATCCACTTCAAATTATTTTCAGTAAGATTTATTTCAAAATAATATTATATTCTGAAATAAATGGCAAATAGAAAAAGGAGATTTTTTATACCTTGAAATATTTTTTTTAATTTTCAATTTCAATATTTTTAAATTAGTAGTTATTTTTCATTGTTCTTTTTCCTAAGGTTTTCATGCAGTTGTTTTGGTTTGTCTTCATCGTTAAGGTTTATGTATATAAAAATAATTTTATGTGAATTTTGTCAGGTACTTAAATGATATAAAGTAGGTATTTTCATTCTTTGTCAGTGTGACTTACTTTTAAAATACGGAGACAAGTAACTTCTGGCCAAGATGGTGACCTGATAGGAGCAAGACTCATGTTCTCACCACACAGGAACGAGAGATTCACCTGTTTTCCAGAAACAAACACTAAGGAAAAGCAGGCACAGAGACTTAGAGACACAGCAGCAATTGCAACATCAAAGAGTAGGTGAACTACCCGCTTTAGAGCTAGACAACAGACTCAGATTTGGGATTACAGCCACAGTGGAGGGGTGGAAATTTAAGGAAAAACTTGCCCTCTCAGGAATCTCAAAAGCCGCAGAGAGCTCATCTAACGGGACTAGCACATGAAGCTGGGAAGAAGGTCTAGGGAGAGAGTGGAAGAAGTTCCAGTGCTCTTGTGGATTGAATGGGGGGCCGAGAAAATCATACTGGGCGCCACCATCACTGGAAGGCAGCGAGGGGAATTGCTCACTCCCAATCACGTTCAATCACGTTCACCATATTGCCAGGAGCCACAGGACCTTTCCACCATTAGGCTTAAAGGTAGAAGAGTGTTCCAGGAGAGTCAACGTTACTGACCGACTATCACCACCTTGTGGATATGGGTGAAACTGCAGACTGATAGCTGACGGATTAACAGCAAAGTGGTCATTGTATTTGGGAGCTGGGACACTGGGGGAAGGCTCTGCATCCACCTTACAAACTGCAATCACTTAGACCGAACTTTCGGACAGCGACAGAGGGCCCACATAAGAACTTCGACAAAACCAAACAGCAGTGACAACACAAAACTCAAGAAATTCCATGTCCAAAACAAGATCAAGCCTTACTAAATGCAAGTCAATATCCTACATAAGAGAATCACTACAGGAAACATAATCCACAGAAATATAAACAGGATGCTCAATAGAGCAAAGACACAGAGAAATATATGTGAAATATTGGATCCAATCAAAAACCCAGAGAAAAATCTGAATAGAGCAGATGCCTTACAAATTGAGCATAAAGTTAGGGCAACAATGATAAACATACTCATGGAAATTAGGAAAACAATAGCAGAAGGAAAAGAACAAAACAGAGAGAGAATAAATGAAGCAGCTCAAAACAGATGCCAAAGATAAAAAACACAATATCTAATCTAAAGAATTCAATAGGGAGACTGAAAAACAGAATGGATGAAGCTTCCAATAGAATAAGTGAGCCAAAAGGTAGGGCAAAAGAATGCGCTCCAGCAAACCAGCAAAAAGATAAAAGAGTGCAAAGAAACAAAGACAGCATTCAAGGCCCAGGGGATAACATCTCAAAAGAAACAATATTCCCATTATAGAGGTCCCAGAAGAAGAAAGAGAAAAGGGGGCAGAAACTATGTTTAAACAAATAATAACCCTAACCTGAATAATGAAGCAAGAAGCTCAGAGACCTTCATAAAAGAAAACCAGCAGACCTACACTAGGATACATTGCCATTAAAATGTCAAAAATCTAGATAAATAAAAAATCTTAAAAACATCCAGAGAAAAATGAGTCACATACAAAGGAGTTACCATAATTGTCAGCATTTTTCAACTGAAGCTCTACATGCCATGAGGGAATGACTTGATATATTCAAAGGGTTGAAAGAAAAGGATTATCAACCTAGGAGATTATATACCCTGTGAGATGATCATTGGGAACCGAAGGAATGATAAAAAGCTTTTCCAATAAGCAAAAGTTAAAGGAATTTATCACCATAAAAGCAATTCTACTAAAAGATGCTACGGAAAGTATAAAGAAACACTGCTTAAAAACAGGTCTATTAGACCCATTCATGTATGTTCATTGGAGATATCAGCCTTTAATTTTCTTTCTTGGTTACATTTTTGTCAGCTTTTTTTATCAGTTTGTTTCTGGCCTCATGAAGAGTGTTTGTGAGTGTTCTCTGTTCTTCAATATTTTGGAAGAGTTTGAGTAGAATAGTTATTAATTCTTCTCTGAAGCTTTGGTGAAACTCATTGGAAAAACCATCTGCTACTGGGCTCTTTTTTTTTTTTTTTTGATTACCTCTTCAATCTATTTGCTTGTGATTGCTCTGTGGGTCCTGTTCAAGAAATTGGGCCTATATTATCTTATTTAAGATAAGCCTATGCTGCAGATTTTATTATCCCCATTTTATAGATGAGAAAACTGAAGCTAAAAAGTCTTCCTAAATTATACAGTATACAAGTGTCAGAACCAAATTCAAATTTATCTTTCATGCCCAAATCTTGTGTGCTTAATGCTTTTTATTGGTATTGTTTGTTTTGGAAAGGTAGTGCTGTCTAAATATTTGAATTTTACTTTCATCATGCTGATTTTTTCTTTTTAGTTGTCTTGTTCTTCTTGATGATTCTAATTATTAACTTTTCTAAATCAAGGAATTCTGACTCAAGCTTGTACTATGAATTTTTATATATTCTACTATATTCATTTTAAGGTTCCATTGTTTTGTAAATAATGTATTTAATCTCCTGAGCTTCTTTTTAAATAAGTATTTAATGTTGTAAACGTTGTAAACTAATTTCTTTTCCTGGCCTGAAAAAAAAGATCAAAACAAAAACAAAAAAAAAAAGAGAGGTAAAGGAAATTAGAACTTTGATGATGGATGTGGTATGAAATGCACTCTAATTGATATATGAATTGAATATTTCAGAAATCATATAGCTATAAAAATAATAAAACAAATAGATATCATATATAATATGCAAAGATATATAATGATAATTTGATGACTATACATATATCCAGCATATTGTTCAATTTTACCTATTTTGAAATGCATGTAAACTTTCAGAAATCATATAAAAAAATAATTTGTTGGAAAAAACATATAGAGACAAACAGACTTAAAGTGAAGGGATGGAAAAAGGTATTCTGAGAAAGTAGAGACTACAAAAGAGGGAACTAGTATACTCAGCATATGCAGAAAAATCATTTAATAAAATTCAACATGCTTTTATGTTTAAAAAAAGATTGTCCAAAAATGGGTATAGAAAGAATGTACCTCAACATAATAAAAGTTCCAGAGTCAACATCTTACTCTTTGGAGAAAAACAGATTCCTCTAAGATCAGGAACAAGGAAAGGTTGACCATCTCTGCACTATTACTTAAAATATTGTTGCAAGTCCTTCCAGTGTCATTAGATGAAAAAAGAACATAAAATTATCTAAACTGGAAAATAGGTAGTGAAACTATCCTTTTTTTCAGTGACATGATGATATATAAAGCCCCAAATACCCAGTTAAATCTGTTGGAAATAATAAATGAATACAGCAAAATGACAACTATTAATACTAATATTAATTTTTGTTGCCTTTCTATATGCAAATAACCAACTTTCAGGAAGAGAACCCAGTAAACCAGTTTCATTTACAATTGCATGAAAAAGAATGAAATAATTTAGAATACGTTTAAGGAAAGAAGTGAACAACTGTACTCTGAAAACTAAAAGATTACTATTAAAAGGAATAGAAGATGACATAAAGAAGTAGAAAAATATTCCATGCTCATAAATGGGAGAATTGATATTGTTAAAGTGATCATATTATAAAGTAAAATACATATTTAATGCAATCCCTATCAAAATCCCAAATACACTGAAACAACAAACATTTTTGAAATGTATTTGTAAATATAAAAGCAAAGCAAATTTGAGAAAAAGAATAAAAATATGAGTATCATTCTCCTTGTCTTCAAACTCTGGTACAGAGCCATAACAATAGAATCAACAAAGTAATGGAAAAAAAAATAGACATACATCAATGAAACAAAATTGAGAGCCAGGAAAAGAAAAATACCAATGCATATATGGACAACTAATTTACAAGGGAGCATGATAAATGATGATGGAAAGATTGAAACTTAAAACACATAGAAGAAAACATAGACAAAACACTCAATATTGACCTAAGAGATATCTTTAGAACTTGACTTCACTGTCAATGTCCGATTCAAAATTAAAAAAAAAAATAGACTATATCAAGTAAAAGCTTCTTCACAGTGAAAGAAATTCTGATCAAAACAAAGAAATCCTTCTGAAGGAGAGAAGATATTTGCACATTATACATCTCACAAAGGTTTACAACCAAAATACATGAATAACTCACAAACCAACAACAGAAAAAAAAAAAAAGTACATTAAAAAAAAACAAACAAACAAACAAAAAAAACAGGCCTCAGTTCTAATAGACACTTCTCCAAATAAAATATACTTACAGATGACCAGTAAGTACATGCAAAGATTCTCTACCTTTCTTCTTATTAGGTAAGTCAAATCAAATTAAAACTGCAAACCACCACAAAACTGAAATATGACCTCTCACCTGTAAGAAGGGCTATTATCTAAGTCTGGAAATAAGCACTGGTGAAGAAGCAGAGAAAAGGGAAATTACCCCCCAACCCCAGTTTTGGGTCTTGAACTTAGGTCCAAGGCTTTCATAACCTGTACCTTAGCTGCCTGAGCCACAGAAGGGAATTAAAGGGGAACTCTTATTTATTGCTTGTTGAAGTGTAAACTGTTGCAATCATGTTGAAAAGTTGTATGGAGATTCTTCAAAAAATAAAAAATTAAAATATCCTATGATTAGTTATCTCTGTTGGGTGTTCACCACAAAATAACAATAATTCAAAGAGATACAGGAACCCTTATGCTCTTTTACATTAGAGTTAATTGTAATCATCAAGAACCAGAAAACTTAAGTACTCGTTCACAGATAAATTGATTATGATGTGTGTATGATGTGTGTATAATGGAATATCGTTCAGCTATCAAAAAAGTTGAAGTCCCGTCATTTGGAAAAGTATGGATAAACCCAGAAACAATTATGTCTAGTGAAATAAGCCAGGAGAAAGACAGACTTGGTATATTTTAGTCATATATGATGCATAGAGAAACCAAGCAAACAAATGAATAAATCAAAGAAAGAAAGATTTTTAGTCAATAAATCAGAACTTATAAGAAGGGATCGGAAGGAAGGTAAACTGGGTAGAAGAGCTCAATTACATCTTGAAGGAACTACTGCAACAAGGGTATTTAACTTAATACATTGTATAAAGGTGTTGATTTACAATGATACACAGCTTAAATCTGTTTAATTTTATGATGCAGTATACATTCAATAAATCAAACAAATAATCAGGATTTCTTAATCCCAGCTCTATAGATAAATGGACCTGAGTATGGAAGATATGAAGAAAAGAATATGAACAATGCACATCGTAGGATATTTTTCTGAATTTCTATTTCTACTCATAGATTTCAGAGGCATTCTCCCCTCTGAATTTTCGCAATCAAAAATGTGTACACATTACCAAATAGCTTCTGTATATATGAGAGGAGAGCAATATTCACTCATGTATACAACTATTTATCTAAATGTTTACATATATGCAATAATTCAGTAAACTGTAACTAAAATTATCCCATGAGAAAAAAGAGGTAACAAGTTTATGAGAGAAATTTCTATATGTATTAGTCCTAAAGGAATAGCAACATTTTAACATAATTAACTTTATATGTAGCATGCTTATAAAAATATACAAGCTAAGCAAAATGTTTATAACATAAAACTAATAAAATTATATTTTATTTGCATGTATTGCTGAAATTTTTCTATTAAACACAGCAAAGATTTTATTTCAAATAATTTAGAGATCAATTTTGCTTGAATTTTCAAATCAAGATTAGAGTATATACTTCTAAGGTAGAGATGTATCTATTTTAAGGAAAATGTAAGTCAAAGGACTCATGAATTTACTTAAATATCAGAGAGGTAAATTGTCTTAGAAATCTTTATAGTTACTAGAATGAATTTAATCACAAACTATATAATATATCATACATATCATGAACTCTCATCCAAAATGACTGTGATGTAATAAAGTCACTGAATTAGGCCATGAAAATTTCAATATTCTTTTTCTCTACTAATTTTCTTCCTTTTGTGATGGCTACAAATGATACTTTAATAGCCCCAAGTTTCTAGTTGATTAGACTCTCCAGTAAAAGACACTTCATTTATCTTTATGATCATATTTCTTTTTATAATCCTATTGCCCTTAACCAGATCTTGTCCTAACTCCTACTTCAAATGACAAACTCCATTTCCCAATGTCATTTCATGTCCTCTCTTCACTATTTACAACCCTAGCTAGGTAGTCTTATTCTTTTTCAGGTTGATGTGAGTTATTTCAAATAATGGATGTATTAACTTGCAGTTTTGTATTTTAAGCAGGTAGAACAGAATGTTTTTGTGCTTTGCAGAATCATGTCATATATGAAGGTTGCTCTATCATTATGGCATATCGATAATTACTGCTAAGATGTTGCTATTTAGTCAAATGACTTCCTTGAATATTAGACGAGAAGTCCTTAATAAATATTCTCTTAAGCAGGGAATTTGCTGTGTTGTTCACTCTGTTTTTGTTTCCTGAAAACAGAAGTTTATAGTTAACTGTTGCAAGCGGGGTGGGAGGTGGCCAGTAGAAAAAAGGTGTCAATTGATGATGCTCGATGGAAACTAGAGTTTTATTGGTGATTGTAATACAGTTCATGCAGATATCAAATATAATTTTGTACACTGAAACCTATATAATATTAAATTAATATTTCAATAAACTTTTTAAAAAACTGTAGAAATACTAGAGACAGTTAATACATTTTTGTCATTTCTCAACTAGTGCACAGTATTTCTTGTTTTTTCCCCTTCTACTTTATGATATCAAACAGCATTATATCCTTGATCAATTCAGCAATATTAGCTTTTCAAAAATATTCTACAGCAGGTACCCTACAGTGAAAAGATTACTAATCAGTATATATTATGTGCCTAAAAGGAATTTAAGAGCAGATAGTAATATAGAAGAAATGATACACACACAGATTTTAAAAACTGCTGACCTACCAATAACAGAACATAGCTTATATAGAGAGTACAGACCAGGTTTTCATATCCTATTATTTCATCATCTTAAGGTACAGTTTCTAAAAAATAACTGTAAATACATTATTATGATTTTTGAAAGTCTTATGATTTTATTGTTTGATAATAAGTGCATAGTATTTGTTATAAATTCTTATCAGATATTTGATGAATTATTTTCGAATCTAGATACTCTGAAGTAAAATAGTATAATGATCTATTTTGCCTTTGATGGAATGGCATCTTGATAAAGCAACCAAAAATTATATGTGATATTTTGCAAACTCAGTTCAGATTTAAGGGGGTGTTTTTTGTTAGTTTGATCTTGTTATATATCTGCACATAGATTTCTAACTTACTAGATTTCACAATTTACCCAGGAGATATTAAAACTTTTAATTATTTAACAAGTCTATTACATAATTGGATCCTTGACAAAAATGAAATATGAATGGCAGCCAGTGTTAACTCTGGAAGGCCTTTATCAGACTAAGTATGTGAACTGTTCTGCATATTATTATAGTTAGTAAAGAAATCAAGAAAATTTAGAGGAAATGATAACAAATTTAATATAGACTTCTGTTTCTGTAGAAATAAAAAAAAATATATTCCTAGGAAATTAGTGGCTGTAGAGTTAGACATGCACACAGCATAGAATAAAAGCAAAGCAGTGTCCTGACAACATATTTCATCAGAATTTGGCAACAAGAAGCATACAATTGAATCAAATTACTCCTGTTAGAGAGGAGAGAGACAAAATCAATACTATCATTCTTTATGTTTGAGATTGATGAGGCCTAAAGTGTTGTGTTGACTCATGCAATATTACACAGCATGAAACAGACCCTTAAATAAAATTTGTTTTTTTGTTACTCTTGGCCCACTGATCTTTTCACATGTCAGAGTATATTGTGGTAAATAACGTTGACCTCATTGCTTAAACTTTAGGTTGAACCCAAGAAAAAAATCTCAGACTTTAGTATATACGTTTTTACCACTTCTAATAGAAGGCTTTTGTTTTAATTTTTTATTTTTTCAATTATAAATAGAACGCTGATTTAACTTGAAATTATACTAACATTTGGTCATATACCAATTTGCTATATATTTAATAGGAGGTGACAAAAATAGTTCCCTGGTTTAAGAAGGGGATAGTTCCCATTCACTTATAGATTCCATTAGAAACACTTTACCTTTGTATAATGTATACATGGTCTGTGCTTAGTGTCATTACCTGCCCTCAAAAAGACTATACACTCAGCTTCATGAGTCATTATTCTCTTTATATCGATGTAGTGTAGAATGTTAACAAGATGGGCAGTACAGTAAGACAGACCTGTATATAATCTTGGTACCATCTCTATTTAATACTTTTTTTCATTTCAGTTTCTACATTGATAAAGTGGGAATCATAAAGTGGGAATCACTTTATGGTTGAGATCAACCCTGCCAACATCTTGATCTCACACTTGTAGTCTCCAAAATGGTAAGAAAATAAATATGTATTGTTTAAGCCACTTAGTCTGTGGTACTTTGTTGTAGCCCAAAAGAATCCATCACTAATACTTAATCCACATTGAAGAACAGTAAAGATTCAAAAATGACAGTATCCTATAATCCTGACTCGAGAAAAAAGTGAGAAATGTTTTGTGTTTAGATTCCCTAGAGTTTGTTTTTTGATGTATACATTGTAATTTTTTAAAATAGAAATATCATTAAACTATGCATATTTCTTAAATTATGTCTTATAACTTTACCTATATAACTAATCTCTTATCTTCATTTTTTTTCCATTGAGTTGCAGGGTTTTACTATATTCGTTTTGTTTTGTTATGTTTTTTACTGCTCACAAAAGAATGCAGCCTAAAGAAGCTTACAAAATCTTTTAATGACTGTCTATATAAATTTTTAAAAGTGCAATTAGTATGTCAAATGGTTGGGCTCAAAAGTAAATGAAAATATCTGTTTAATTTCTTTATGCATCATAGAGTTATCAATCTATTTAATGATTGACATCTACATGGGAAGGTAAAATTTTTTGTTCTAACTCTGAAGTAATTTAATTATTAGTGAGTTTTGCAGGGGAAATAGCTTTAACTCTAGCAAGTATATCAGGATAGTACATAATCTGATGCTTACAACTCTACTACATTGTCAAGATTAGGGTATTTTATACTGGTGCTGATCTTACAACTTTAAGAATTGGTAATATCCTGTTACTTAATGCAAATAAAGGTAAAATAATTTTCAGTTTATCATGCTTACAAATATTTTCCAAATTGATAATTGTATCAAACTATATTAAATAAAAAGAGAAAACAAATATTATTATATGGCTATCAGAATCATTATGACATCTAATAATTTTAATATAAGTAAACATGTGACATCTTCCCTATAAAGCAAACAGTACAACTGAATGCACAGAGAACAAATGCTGTCAACATAAATTGCTACAGAAATATACTAAAAGTTGAAAGCTCCCAGGGTGATAAAAACAACTTTATTAGTGTAGAAGAATAAACTTTAAAATTACTCAAGAACTGGCTTAAAATTCTTCCCACTTCTCTCAGCAATTTGTAACCCAGCAATTATAGAAAGAATTGTGAGAAAATAAATTTTTTTCTGCAACTCAATGCCTTCCTAAAATAGTGAATAATAATTTCCATCCTTACTCTTTAATGGGATTGTGTATAATGATTTCAAATATCATCTGTAATGCCATTTAAGTTAAAATTGTTCTTCAAATTGTAGGTAATATTATAATATATATATACAACAGAACTATATTGGGCATCTCTACACCAAAAACAGATTTTATTAAAATGCTGCTAGTTCTTAACAGTAAGTTTTTCTCTTGAAAAAAAAAAAAAAACAAGCTGGGATTTTGTCTTTGATTTCAAAGAACAAGTAAATACATACAGTAACAAGATATTTTCATAAGAAAGTCTTAAGATGCATCTTTCTACTTTTTTTTTTTTTTTGTAAGGAAAGGTACAGGCAGGAAGGTAATCAGGGAAGAAAGAAGAGGAAGAAGCATTTATTCATTTTATTTAGCTGTTTGTCTTGATTTTTATGCTGAGCCCTAGACTGTGAACCCAGGTTCTTGGCATGTCTGTAGACTGAACTGGAGAAAGACTGTGAACTGAACTGCTAAACCACCAGAGTATGAAGATGTTAACAGAAATCTTTAAGGATTGTTCATGGATTGATATATGACATGGAAGTACAATAATGCAACAAAAATTTCAAGCAACTAAATATGAATCATTTAATAAAACCTCATGTGACTACAATGTAATTAAGGAGAACCCTAAAATCAATAGTTTTTTTTCTGAGCTTTTCCATTATAGATATTTATTATAATCACCATTGAATTATTGACCTAAAATATTTTCCATATTTACCTAAAAACCTCATTTTATTCTGAAAACCATGAGCATTACTATTGTTTATATAAATTTTTGTTTGGTATTAATTAACTTGTTGCAAAAAAGTTTTAGCTGATAATGTTAAAGCATACGATGTGTGGCAAACATTTTAAAGTTGTTCTAATTTCCCCGGAAAAAACATTGACTATGAAAACAAAGCCAGCAGTGCAGTTGAAAAAGAATATTTCAATATATCCAACAGTGACTGTTGACATTATAAAGTATAGCTTGTAATCTATTGTTGGAAATAACTGCAGGGAAAAAAATCAGATACACCCATGCTGATTCATGTTCTGACAGTATTGATTTTTTCCCAATAGAACCTGAGAGTCAGGCATAGTGAATTTGGTAGACAGTTTGTTAGTATAAGGCTTAGAATAGCATATTGGAGGGCTATGCATTTTATAATATTTTCTTAAATATCAACATTACATTTGCTTTGTACAATAACCCATATTTCTCTTGGGATATTTTGTGTTGTAAAAGGAATGTGCATTTATGTTATATAAGTTGCATTTACTACAGTTTTATTCTTTTTGATTCTCATACTGAAAAATGTGCAGATTATTAGCTATTATAAGATCAACTGAGGTGCAGATTCAAACTTTTAAGAATATTTTTGAGCAAAATGGAGTACTGCCAAATGAAAAGTGGTCAAGGTTATTCAACCGACAGGAGTGCAAATAGAGACACTCATAGAAAAAAAGGAAATTAGTGACAGGCTATAGCTTAATGCCACATTGGCTGTGTAACCGGTTGTCCTTAGGTTTCAATATTGTAACCTGGGGGTGGGAGGTGCACCCTGCGGTCTAGTAATTAAGTTTGGCGCCTCTGGCCAACACGGTACGTACACATCCCAAGGACTCAGGTTTGTATCCCAGGGATGGAAGGGAACAACTCAGATAAAAACTAAAGTAAAATAAATAAATGTTTCTTCCTTCTCTTTCCTCCTGCTTGCCTTCATCCCTGCCTACATATTTCCTTTAAAAAATCTATCTATATATCGATATAGATATCTATATGCATAAAGTCTTGAAGAATTTAAAGGCTTAGATTTTATTTTGCTGACATTAGATGCTTCAGTATTAGAGTCACATTAATCTACTTCCTCAGTTTAAAAACCTTTAACCAATTTTATACTATTTTCTTTTAATAAGGATGACTAAGATTCACATACATTTCATGCTTCTATTTACCTTACTAGTAAATGACAAACTGGAACCTACCTAATAAATTGGAAATTTATATTTTTCTAAGTAATATAAAGACATTTCAATGACAAGCATCAGCAAATGAAATGAGGAAACAGCCTAAAGAATAATAAACACAGGAAAAGGTGTGGGGGGTTGGGGGACAGGACACATTAATGAACTGCTTACTACAGAAGGGCAGCCACCTTATGGTGGGACTGCCAGGAAGGAATGTAGCAATTATCTAAAAGGCAGAGAAAAGCAACTATTAGGGGATGTATACTTAACTCCCTAACCCAGTAAAGCATGTCCACAGCTTCTATAAAGCCAGGCCCCACCCAGCCCATAGAGAATTTTCCTTGACCTCCCTTTGCCTCTCCCTATAATAAACTTTCCAAGTACTGCTCACCTGAGGCTCCCTTGAATACACTCAAGAATCCAAAAGTGCTTCACCTGCATCACCAGGTCTTGGCCCATGTCACAGAGTTAGTGATTGGTAGGTAGGTTTAGAATTCCAGGCTCGTAATGTGAATTCAAAATGTAGAGTCAAAATTAGTGATCTGATACTAAGAAAAGTTAAATATTCTCCACAGGAACTATGCCAGGTCCTCCACATTAGCTAGAAGGCAGCCAAACTGCAGATACTCTAATCTTGGCTATAAGAGAAGTAACAAACATCCATGAAGATTGCTTCCACTTAAGTCTTCCTACTTTAAATTCCTTTCTTTTTCTTTCTTTCCTTTGCTCAGTCTTTGGCCTGATAAGATAATGCCCTCATACTTATCCCTCAGGTCAGTGCTAATGAGAGGCAAGAACTCTCAGACTATTGAATTTGCCATGAGTTTTTTATTCTAGTTCTGTCTATCACAGACTTCTCTTATTTCCAGTGCTTCCACTTTTGTGGAATAAAATCAAACTTCCTTTATTGTGTAAAACTCCCTAGACTTGGGGATCTTTTCTCTGTCTCTGATGAACAATTCCAAACCCAGAGAACTTCCTGTCCCATGCGCTGTCCCAAGAAAGGGACACATGGCAACAGTAAATAGAACAGAAAGAACTGTGCAGGCTTCCTTAGCTGTAAGCTCTTCCTAACTCAATTTTATTTAATATTGCAAAATCTATTGCTAAAGAAACAGCTGTCCAAGACTGATAAGCCTGTGAAGAGAGAGACCTAGACAAGGGAGTTGAGATACTGTGAGGTACGACTTTATTCATCTTGATTCAGGCCGGGAAATCTCACAGTCAGGTGAGCATTCCACCAGGCTCAGATATTAAGACTTTTTATAGGATATGCGGCTATTGTTTTTGCATATGAGATAACTGGTCACGGATGATGTAATGCAGGACTGCAGGACATGGTTGGGTGGTTGACTGGTCTTTGTTTTTCAGAGTTGGGTCAATTATTTGTGCAACCAGGATGTGCTTGTTTGCCCAGGTCAGCACAGGAGGTGATTGCCACCTCTGTTGATTAAGTCTCATTTCTGTTGGCTGGTCTTGTGACTGTTCAAAGACAAAGTCTTAGTCTCTCTGACAAAAATTGCTATAGACCTTGAATATCTTTTAGCTAAGAAAGGAGTTATCTGGACTATAAACTGTAACACTTACTGTACCTGGAGTCACACTTTTGTAGAAGTTGAAACTCAGTTACATAAGATCATCCAGCAAGCCACTTGGATTAAAAGGGTGACTCCATCCATGAGGCTTTCCTTGAATAATTTGAGTTTTCAAGATCTTGACTCCAAACTACATTTCAAACACTACATTGCTTATAGCTTTAATAATCTTTCTGGCATAATGTATTCTCTCAAAAGCCTTAAATGCATATTTGCAGTCACTGATCACAAAGCCAAAGATTTATGTAAAACAAACATCAGGAAAGGAATGAGGAGAATGACCAGTTTGAAGAATATGAATCTAGAGTCATGAACTAAACCAACAGTGAGAACTTCAGAGATAACTGGGAGTGGCACTGATGTCTTAAATTTTGATAAAATCTCTCAGGTTGAGAGTATGATGAAAGGAGGGCTTGTTAAAAACAAAGCAAACAAACAGTAGACCAAAAATGGTCACTCATGCCAAGTTTGACTAACAGTAGATACTTAGCCTAACTGTAGTTTCAGTTTCTTCTAAATTGTAAACTTAATCAAACTGGAGTTTCCTAATCAGGAAGAGTAAACTAATCTGCATTATAAAACACTCCTTGTCTCTCACTTGCTGTCTCCTTCCCCTAAGAGTTGGTGGCTCCCCTTGCCTAAAATAGTCTTTCTTTTTCTTTTTCTTTCTTTCCTTTTTTTTACTAAGTAATCCCATTCTCTTTTAACAATAAGAGCTTTTCATTTTGTATAACCTCTTGCAGTGTCTTTCTGCTTGCTAATGGGATATTGTCCCATTAGTAGTACAAAAGTTTTTCCACATACAACTTACAACATCAATATCAAAATAATTATTTTAATGCGTTTGTGTGTATGTATGGATATGCATAGGTGTTCTGTGTTTTAATCAGCACTTCTTTTTTCTTTGTAACCTAGTTTATCGATATAAGAAAACTTTCTACCAAGAAAATAATTTTGTACTTTGTGCAAAGGAAAAATTTACCAGATTGGTGGGGAGGGGGGGAAAAATCAATGTGATTTATCTCTGAGACTTGTCACCATTTTATATATCATTTATTTTGGAATAAAGGATATCATTAAACTTCACTATTTATCCATCAGTACCCTTAGATGGACTGATTAAAGTTTGGGTAATGTAAAATTGTTACACATCCATCTGTTTATGGATTTATGCTTAAAAAATTGAAAAAGAAAGCTTATTTTAGAATATGATCTGGTCGATATGATTTCTAGGCATGAACACTATTTTACTATAAAGATAATCATAAAAAAGTAGGTGCATTTATGGATTTGTGGATTTATGCTTGAAAATTGAAAAAGAAAGCTTATTTTAGAATATGGTCTGGTCAATATGATTTCTAGGCATGAACACTATTTTACTATAAAGATAATCATAAAAAATTAGGTGCATTTATGCGATCTTGAAATATCAGAAAAATTTTATCAAAGTTTGCAAAGATGTTGATAAACATAAAAATAACTTAAACACAATAAAATGAGGTAAAATATGATGCCGAAACTGGTCAGTATTAGGTGTGCTCACTGCCAATCTGAGGGAGACAAAACCTCTACGACAATTTAAGGTGTATTAAAGCATATGCAGGCAGACTATTTTCGAAGTGAAGATGGCACCCAGCTAGATGAACATAGGCCTTAGATGCTCAGGAAGGAGAAGTGTCTCTTTTGGGGCACTTATAATGGGGACCATTCTTAGGTTGCTCTGGAAGATTGATTGATGTCATTCTTCTGAGCTGGGGGGACTGGTCCAGGTAGCTGAAGAAGAATCTTCACATAACTTGCTGGCTTGACATTGTAGAGCAACAAAACTTATAAGGCAGTCCTGTAATACATTCTGACATTTTCTTTGGTCATTTTGGTGGAGTGGAATACACCTAGGAGTTAGAAAGTTCATTATGAGTCTTAGAGTCAGTGGTTTATCTGGCTACAAAAAAATAAAGAAAATAAGAACAAAAAAATTTTTGATTTCGAGAAAGTTCATAGTTATCATATGAAATTTTAATAACATTAAATCTCAAAAAAAAATTGTATTACTTGAATAAATGTGTAGTTGTATTTAGTCTACACTGGAGGAAAAGTTACCATAAGAAATCAAAAGAGATATAATAAGTTACTTATGTAAGAATTAATGTACTACCAGTATAATAAAATGGATATGGACATGGTTAAAAGCAAGCAAAAAAGAAACTAAGCATTTTTAAAACACATACATACAGTTTGTTGTGTGTGAACCCAGACCCTGAGGTGAATATCTTGAGAGTAACTCAGAGATGGAGAAGTAAGACTTCATTCAGATCTCTGAAATACTGTGTGAGAAGTACAAAGGTATGGTAGAATTTCCATACATCTAGATGAACCTGTCACTCTAGATAGTCTGACCATGAAAGCAAAAATAAACAAAGTAACAACAAAAAAGCTAGCATGCTTTAAAATCACCTATCCTCACATTCTTAGGTACCTATAATTCTTCCTCTCCCTACCCTCTGTAAGGTCCACAGCAACTTTCTGACCATAATCTCTACTTGTTTCTCCCACTCTATGTAAATAAGCTATACAATGTTCTGAGAAAAGTCTGAGTTGTTCCTGGACGTGGGAAACCCAGGAGGAGCAGTATGGTGCACAAGACCTTAATACTCATCACAGAAGAACTTGGTGTTCCAGGTGAATCACAGCTAAGTATAAATTAAGCCAGGAAACACAGAGTCAATCTTTCTTCAGGGTAAAGTTAGATGTATCTATCATTTAAAACTTATTACTCTATAGAACTTCAAGGAAATGAACAATAGATAAATCTGTACGCACATAAAATATTACTATAATGTCAATGACATGAATCAAGTCATAGAAATACTATAGGAGCTGTAATAGAGGAAACATTATCCTATCATTTTAATTTAAATTAAGTGATCAAAATATTAATGTCAAATAAGCACACGACATAAACATTTCCACAAGAAGAGAAAAAAAATAACTTAAAATGAAACTATATATATATATAAAAATATGAACATTTTACAATTTTCTTATGTCTTTTTTAATATTTTCTAGGTGTTTTGAAAAATTATTAACATTTTAGCAATTGCACTTATCTCAAGGTAGTATTAAGAAAAACCGAATGAATAGTATAGAAGACATTATAAAAAGTATAAAACATAATTGACATTAGACTATCAAATTAGGAACCTGTTCTCAATGATAAAACATCAGGACAAAGAAAGAGCTATATTCAAATCTCTGTTCCCCCATGCACATGCCTTGTGGCTTAAGTCAAGTTCTTATGTCACTCATCTTCAGAATTTCCATGTCTTCAATGCATATGGTACCATCCTTTTTCTGGAACTGTGTGATAAGCAGCCTCTAAGATGATTGCCAGTACCCTATATACAAACCAAAGTGTGTTCATGTATTCATTTTGTCCTCTCCCACAATATACAAGGCTAGAATTTGGCTGAAACTTCATAGGAGAATATGAGTGAGAATCACTCTACTACGTCACTCTCCCACTCCTCACCCTTAGAAAAAATGTGAAATAATTGATGTTTAGTATTTCAAACTTTAATTTTGGAATGGTTTGTTAACATTGTAATAGCCAGTACAGAATAGTTTGAAGATTTAATGAGTCTATATCAAAAGCATTTAAAATAGTGTTGTTGGCTTGAGTATTTATACAAGACATTTAATAGACTATTAGCTCTAGATATGGTATGACTATATCATATCTGTGGACCAAAAGTAAATGAATTAAAAGAAATAAAATGTAAGTTCAAGAACTAGGTCTAATCCATTTCTAACCTATTAAAGCTGCATAGTATAGTTTATAAAATAAATAAATTAAAACAAGTCAAAAATTTTGAATGAATAATGAGAATGTTCTTGAGATATTACAAATAGAGATATTTCATAGCCAATTTTAAATGTTATTTACAAACTGAAAATATGAGCATTGTATTTGGATGCAATATTAGCAGTTAACAAAAATGTGGATCAAGAACAAGGTCCTCAAATTCCTTGAGATTTTTTTCCTAAAATTTCTCTCAGAACTTTTCCTCTAGGCTAAATTTTAAGATTTGACTATTTTCTTTTTATATTAACACAATGCATATTTTAATTCAAATGAATCCTATGTAAACCGTAACTATGACATATAATAATCTCTGACAATCTTTATAAATCCCTTCAACCTACTGTTTGTATAACTTTGGTTTTATCAGGTTATTAAAATAATCTGTTACTTAATTTATCTCTTCCTAACCCCATAGTATTTTAATTAAACATATTATTTGTTCATATGCATACCTACTCCCTAAGCTGATCTTCCCCTAAGCTGATTTCCCCTGCTGCTCTCTCACATGCCTGCGCCTTATATTTGCACAGTTTCCATGTAAAAAGTGTTCACAAAGCAAACTGTGTTCTGCCTGTCCAAAAAAGCATCGAAAAATTTATACAGAACAGCATAGTTCAGGACAGAGTCAAGGACTAAGATAACTACATAGGATCGTTAAGCTATCTATGCTGTCATCTAGGCATCCTGCTCCATGTGTAGAGATCATTTCACGTCATTGAAAATTTTCCTGCATGATCTAACCAATTTCCATCCAAAATCAACTGCTGAATCCTGGAAATCTAAGTCATGGCAAGACAAGAAGATAGCATATAAATTGGGGCTCACTCCAGCTAATTTGGATATGATTTCAATAAACTTTCCCTCCCTAAGCCTTTAAGTATATTTCCTTTATCACCTTCCCCAATATACTTGTTCATATACTTCTTCTTCTTTATAAAGAGAATGCTTTCTTTTATTAATATGTAGAAATTAATTGATTCCATTTCTCATTTTGTTTTGGATTATTTGTTTCTAAATGTATTTCTAGTATGATATGGTAAAACAATAATTTTAAAATATCTTCTATGTCATTGCATATAACAATTTATATAAAGAATAAAGAAGCTTCTACCTTTATAGATTTGTCAATTAGTGAACATAGAATATGTGCAAAATTTTATTTAGGATACTGTCTGTGACATGTAACGAAACTAGAGTTGAAAGTGGAGTTGTACTTTAGTTTCTTAGTAATGGAGACAGCTTCATAAAGGATGTATTATCTGATGATTTGTATATGACAAGAGAATGATCACAAAATAGTCAGTGTATTTTACCTGTGAACATTATATGAAATTGTATCTTTACAGAAATTAGTAAATCCATTTTAATATGCTACTAAAAAGTTGGTTCATTGAAAGAGATTAAAAGCTGAGACATTAGGTATTGACAGAATCAAACTCTCTCAGTTTAGTTTGGATACAATTATGGCACTGGGAAGAATGTTGAGTGATTATTCAAAGACGGTGAGCTGTTAAGATCTTGAACTCACCTCCTTCTAAAAAGCATAAAATGAAAAATATATTTATTTAACAACTACAGCTATTGCAAAATATGGGGATCAACATCCCCACATAAAGAAAGAACATGTTATTGTAAAGGGTAGAAAAAAACTGATCAATTTTTGAACGATGCCACCTAGTACACAGATCCTGGTCCCTTGGGAGGGAATAGTGATATAGACCATCATTCCAGGGCTGAAGTGTTTATTTCCACACAGGGAAACTGACTCACCATTACATACAACCTGGTGTGAAAAACATAAGAGCTTTTCTTTACAGAACTCTGGGGTTCTAGGAAGGAAATTATGCAGGACAAAGAGCATGAGGGAGACTACGAATAAAGTGTGACTGCAGTGCATTCATTTAATGAACTAAAAACTTCATTGTGTGGAATAAGATGTGGAGTGAGATGATGCTGGGTATTCTTCCCAGCTGTTCTTCTGTCTGTTTAGTGACCACAGTGAAGACTGACTTAGTTGGCATGGCTCAAGGGAAAAACATCTTGTCCCACAACCATCAGCTCACTAGTGCCAAATATTTCTCACAATTACACTTCTCCCATACACCAGGGCAGTGATCACCTGAATAGAGTGAGTACAGGTGGTCAGGTTTGCAAACCCAGCAAAGAAAGCTGAACACTTTCTTGAATAAATTGAAAAAAAAAAGTTTTGGCAGCTCTTTCAGGAAGCATCATTAGAGAGGTTCCATCAAAAGAGCAATTTTTTTTTAATCCCTACCACAAAACTACTGCTAAGCAGTTTGATATATTTGCCTGCTAGTTACTAGAAATCCCACCCTTAAATACTAGGGCATATTGTATTAGGTGTCCTATTGGGCTACTGCTTAGTTGGAGAACTGAAAAACTTTTGCGGAGAGAATATACTTTGTGATGACAGCTCCAGAGAAGTCGGGGAAACACTCAAGCCCTCTCACCAGTGGCTTCCATTGTGACTATGGACTGCTTATGATCTGAGACTACAGCTCCTGGATCTCTCTACTTGTTCCTTATTTTTCATGCCTGTGACTCTGGAAAAATTTCTACATATCCTGCCCAGACTTCAAACATGAAGACTGAACCCTTGTGTGTCAATGCATGGTTGACTCTAAAACACCAGTATTTCTTACTGGAGCAGAGATCACATAACAATAGAAAACTCAGCCATCACCCCTGGCTTATACTCTACAAAATCATACCCCAACACAAACCATCACACCAGGGCAGGAAAAAAAAAGAAATTTAGTTTAAACTGTAGAAATAAACACAGAGACCCAAACAACATGAAGAGACAAAGATTTATTTCCAAAATAATAAACCAATCAGAATTATAGGAAAACTTTGAATGTAAGAGCAGGAAGTCAATTACCTGAAGAAAACTTTAAAGCAACATTTTAATAATGCTCACTGAAATCAGAAAAAAAAAACAATGGAGGTACAAAAAGAGAACAGAAACAAAGATAAAATATGAGGCAGTTCCAAACAGAATTAATAGAGCTAAATATCACAATAACTGAGTTAAAGAACATAAAAGAGGGGTTCAGCAGTAAACTGGAAGACATTCCTAACCAAATCAGTGAGCTACAAGATAGGGGCAGCAGAATGCCCCCAACAGATCATCAAAGAAAAAAGAAAATAAATTAAGACAGCATTCAAGAATTACGGGGTAGCATCAACATGAACAGCATTCACATCTTAGGGTTCCCAGAAAGAAAAGAGAGAGAGAGAGAGACAAAAAACCTTACCTGAAGAATTTCCCTAACTTGGTGAAGGAAACAGACATACATATCTAGGATTATTAAAGAGTTACAAAAAAAAATGAAACAAACAAAAAATACATGCACCAAGATAAACTGTAATTAAAATGACAAAAATCAAAGGTAAAGAATCTTTAAATCAGAGAGAAACAAGTCACAAATAAAGGAGACCCCTAATACTCTGGATTTCTTAGCAGAAATTGTATAGAACTGAAGGAAATGACATGATATATTCAAAGTATTCAAAGAAAAGTATGTACATCCCAGAATACTTTAACCTTCTAGATTATCATTTAGAATTGAATGAGAATAATGAGCATCAAAGACAAACAAAAGCGAGAGGAGCTAAACTAGCTTCATCACAACTAAAACAGCCTTACAAGAAATACTACAGGAATTTCCAGAAAATGAAAAGAAGTCACACCAATATACCAAAAATACAAAATGTGAAGAAGAAGAGAATAAAAATTGTGACTGATAGAACGAGACTAACATTGAGACTACCGTGCTTTCAGGTTAAAAAAGGTTATAAACATAGAAATGTGTATGTAAATTTCAGGGTAAACATAATTGCAGAGAAAAGACAAAACAGAAAATGAAAACCACAGCATAGAAAATTTTTAAACATGAGACTAAAATAACAAATGTGTAACAATAATGTCCAGAAAACAATGTGACAATTAACGTTTACACTCAGAAGTAGACTTATATGCTAATAAATTGAACACATCAATCAAAATGCACAGTGTGGCCAAACGTATCAAAAAATACAGCTCAACTTTCTGCTACCTACAGAAAACATATCTAAACTCTAAATACAAACAGACTTAAAGTCAAAGTTTGGAAGAAAATCCTACAATAAGATGGTAATCTGAAAATATCCATGGCAGCCATATTTTTATTGGATAAAATAAACTTCAAGTAAACAAAGAAGCAAAAAGCAGTAATAGAAAAATATACAGAAAGTAAGCATAATGCTTATTAATATATATGCACCAAATGAGGGAACATTAAAATATATAAAGAAATTTTTGACAGAAACAAAAAGAGTTATTGTCAACAATGCAATAAATAGGATACTTTAGCATCTAATTTACAACAATGGACAATTGAACCAGGTAGGAAATTAACAGGAAGCAATATGCTTAACTGAAAAATTAGAGCAGATGGGTTTGATAGACATTTACAGAATTCTCCATCAAACAACTTCAGAATTAACATCTTTTTGAGTTCTCATGGACCATTTTTAAGGTAGATCATAAGTTGGAAAACAAAACAAGTGTTAACAATTTACTAAGACTGAAATAATACCAAGTATCTTTTCTAAAAACAATGGAATTAGAAACTGATCATAAAAAGAAAACTGGGAAATTCTAAAATATGTGGAAGCTAGACAGCATGTTTCTGAATGACTATTCATTAAAAAAGGAAACGGAAAAAGTAATAAAAAATATACTCAGAGACAAAAAAGAATGAAGTTGTAAGCTATTAGTACTTATAGAATGGAGGAAAAGCGGTATTAAGAGGGAAGTTTATAGAAATGTGATACTGCTTAAAGAAAGCAACTTTAGAAATAAATACTTTACCTCTACACCTAAAGCAACTAGAAAAAGAACAATGGAAGTCAAAACTAGTAGAAAGAGGGATATTATAAAAAAAATTGAGCAGCAATAAATGAAATATAAAAAAAGACAGTTCAGACGATCAATGAAACCAACAGCCAATTATTGAAAAAAAATTTAATGATAAAACTTTGGCAGATAGCCAAGAAAAAGAGAGAAAACTAATAACTAAACTTAGAAATGAAAAAGCATAAGTTACAAATGATATCTCAGAACGATAAAGAATCATTAGAGACTACTGTGAACTGCAACTATATGTCAATAAATTATGCAACCTAGAAGACATGGAAAAATTCTTAGAATAATAGGCACAACCAAGATTGATTCAGAAAGAAACAGAAAATCTGAACAAACTATCAAAAGTAAGAAAATTGGAGAATTAATGCAAAATAGTCCAAAAATAAAATCCAGGGCTAGATAATTTACTAGTGAGTTTCATTATACCATCAGAGAATTATTAATATCTATTCTTCTTAAACTCTTGCTAAAATTTGAATAATAAGGAATATTTCCAAACACTCTGTGAGATCATCATTATACTGATATCAAAAGCAAATAAGAGTATTACAAGAAGAAAATTATAGCTCAATACCTCTGCTGAACATAGAGGCACAAATTCTCAATAAAGTATTACCATACTGAATCCAAAAATGCATCACATGATCACCCATTAGTATAAAGTGGGAATTATTCTTGGGATTCAAGAATGGTTCAACAAATGCAAATCTATTAATATAACATACTACATCAACAAGAAGAAGGGAAAAATCATATGATGGTATTAATAGACATAGAAAGAGCAGTTCACAAGATTTCTGGCAAAAATTCTCAATAAAATAGGGATAGAAGAAAATATCTCACCATAATAATAGTCATACATGATAAAACTACAGTCAACCTAATATCAGTGGTGAAAATTGAAAATATTGACTCTAAGATTAGCAAAAAAGTGAGTGTCTAACCATTGCTATTCAAAATTACATTAGAAGTTCTAGCCAGAGCAATTAGGGAAGAAAAGAAATCTAAAAAATTCCAATTTGAAAACAGAGTTAAAACTACTTGCTAACTATTTGCAGATGAAATGGGATATGTAGAAAACCCTTAGAGACTCCACCAAAAAAAATTAAAATTAAAAAATAAGTATAGTAAGATAAGACCCCAAAATTAATTTACAAAATTGTGTTTAATTTTATATGAAGTTATATGAAAATTAATCTCACTTAAATTGAGAAAAAGTGATTAAATAACCATATAAATAACTTAACAAAGGAAGTGAAAGAACTACACTATGAAAACTCTAAGATGTTATAAGAAATGGAAGAACATACAAAGAGATGAAAAGATATTCAATGTTCATGTTTGGAAAGAATTAATATTGTCAAAGTGTCCAACTGAAATAAAGTAAAGTACAGATTTATTCAATCCCTATCAAAATTTCATTGGCATTTTTCAAGAAACTACAATAAAATTAATAAAATTTATATGGAATTACAAATGACTCCTAATAGTCAAAGCAGTCATGAGGAAAAAAAAAATTAAGTGGAAGTGTCATACTCCAGAATTTTGAAATGTAATATAGTATTAGTAATCAAAATACAGTAGTAGAATTAAAAGATACACAGATGAGTTAAATAGAACTGAGTTCACAGATACAAGCTCAGTCGTATATGATCAGTTAATTCCCCCAAAAGTAGTCAAAAGCATGCTATAAAGGAAAGTTTTCAAATGAGGCTGGAAAAATTGGACAGTCACATGCAAAAGATTTAAATTAGATAACTCTATCAGCATATAAAAAGTTATTTTTTGAAAACAGGTTAGTTACTTTCACATAAGACCAGAAACCATATAATACATAAAAAAAAAAAAAAAAAGCATAGTCACATAAAGGATATATTCCATGACATCGGCCTAAGAGAAGTCTTTGAGGACTTAACTGCAGAGGTCAAGAAGCAACATCAAAAGTTAACAAATGGGACTACATCAAACCAAACATGTCAACTGCAAAGTAGAAGTCAGTTAAACAGAAATCATAATTAAGCATATATGACAGGGAAAATAGAGCAACATTAACATCAATGAAGAAGAAAACTCATAGATTAGTACATGCTACATTGAGCTTCTCAACATGCAGTCCCTTTCTATTTCTGACATAAATGAGACAATAAGCTAATGAGGACATGTAGTTATACTTGATGCCCTCCACCCTCAAAAATACATAATAACATTTGAAATAATATACCTTTCAAATACTTTTCTGTAAGTTGTTTTGTACTTTCTGTGTGTATATTAGAATATCAGTTCTATTAGGTAGAGGAGTATTATCTTAAAGAAGCTGGTTACATTTTAACAGGTAAGAGGAAAATGATTAAAGATACATAAAATGATTAAAGGTATATAAAATTAAAATGAAAAAATTAACACATGTATAAAAGAATATTAGCACATAGTATGCAAAAATAATTCATAAACAAATATATCAAATAAAATATGGCAAATAAAATTCAGTGATAGGAAAACTTCATGAATTCATGTATATGTTACTGTTGGTGAAATAAAAATTAATAAGCCTTTTACTGGTAATTTCTTGCAATACGTATCACAAGCTTTTATAGCAGCCCCATTCTTTCATCTACTCTTGGGAAATAATCTCTTGGGAAATAATATTAAGCAATAACTTTACTCTTCTGAAATGATCTTAAGAAATTAATCCGAGAGGCATTCAGATGTATTTTACAATATTAAACACAATAGCGTTATTTATGATGTAGAAACACTTTTAAAATAATGTTTGTATAGTCAAAAGATTAAAAATATATTTAGGGCATTACATTGAGAAAAGGATAAAAAATAAAATATAAATATATTCATTTATTTAATGATGGAGAATGCTATTATATTAAACAAAAGCAAGCTTGCATGATCACATATAGCATAGTAACTCGACTCTGTAAATATGGATAAAAACAAAATTAATTGTATTGACTTCCCCGTCTCCATTTTGAAAGCATTGTTAGAGAAAAGGCTGTTCACTTTAATTCTTTTTGATAGCTATTTATTATTAAGAAAAGTTTGAAGACAATTAATACATTTTCAATGACTGCCCTCTCCAATTCTCCATGGATAACTTTTCTGTTTATACACTTGCCTTTATGTTTGTTGCATAATGGGATGCATGACAAGAATGTAGGGGCTCGCTCTCCACATTAAGGCTCAAGGTGTTTTTCATCAAACCACAGAAACACTCTGATTTCCTTTATTAGTAAAATGCAGTCAGTGGCACCTGCCCAATACCAAACTATACTCAAAATACTTTGACAATTTTCTGGAAAGAGAGACACAAACCAAACTTTCAGAACAATTTACCTGCTGAATTAAAGAAAAAAAATACCTCCGCTGCTCTACTTTCTTAAAACAAACCTTGTATAAAGGTAATAGACTGAAAGATTACTTATTTAACACAGGATGATCACCAATACACCAGGTGTAAAAAGGGATATTTAAACATATGTATATTTCTGTGCATTTCTAAATTTGAAAAAAATTGAAATTTTTCATGATAGTCAAACTCATTTACTCAAATAACTATTGTGCCAAATACATGATAAGTAGCTAGCATGTAATGATTTTGGAAGATTTGGTCTTTGAAGAACTTCTTTCCAAATATATTATTTTGATTTTCCTATTTTCTTGTGTTTTTTTCTAATAAATATATTAGCCTGAATTTTCCTAAAATTTAACTGCTAATACATCTTTTGAAATTGTTCCGATACCAAGTTTTTGCTTGTTTGTCTGTATTACTCTAAAAAGTAGAAGAGTATTTGATTTTGTTATTCCAGACGTAGAACAATAAAACCTATAGACAAGATAATTTAATCTTCCTGTGGAATTTGTCTCTCTAAAAATAATTGCTAGACATTTCTGTATATCCCTCTATAACAAAACTATTTTTAATAAAAACTAGAGACCAATTGTATTTGCCTTTGAAAATTATGTATAATTTATATTTCCCTTATCTTCTTTGTCTGGTTATCTGCTTTAATTATAGCTTTTGCTCAGGAGTGAGATTTTCCTTTTTCTCTTTTTTTTTTCTTATTAACAAAATGTTTTCAGCTAAAATAAACATACTGACCAGGAAGTCTCAAACCAATTAACTGCCCTGCTTAAAGGAATCCAGCTTAGTTGTTGCAGCTGAAACAACAATAGATATGAAATTATGATAAAATGAAATGTAAGTGGATAAACTATTTGATTATACATATCCATGTTGAGTTTTTTTCATAATTTCTTATGAGGATAGAACACAGCAAGATATTTAATTAGATTAAAATGAAATATAATCTAGGAGGTTATAGATTCATTAACAAACCAAACATTACTCTAAATAATATCTACAGTTTTTTTAATGTTTAGAATTTGGTTGTGCACCAAAATTAATTAATATCTATTGTACCAGCAAGCACTGCAGCCTTAACACATCATTATTGACAAGATAAAGCATAGTTTTGGATATGTTGTGGCATGTCTAAAGAAAAGACACATATTCAGCTATCATTATCAAGGTTGACTATATGCAGCCTAGATCCACTAGAAAACTGTCACATTTTCAAATTATTCTTCCTGTGACGTGCCAACACAATGTCATTTCTTCCTTCTAAAATTTTAAAACCACAGAATTTATAATTACACATACAGGTATATTTAATATGTGATATTTAAATGTAAAAGAAATGTAAAAGAAAATTCATTTTACATTTAAATATTCAATACAGATTTAGTTGAGGTTTTCATACAAAGTATATGAAACTTTTTGACCAAACTGTGTCAGAAGTGATAAATTTGTTGTAAAAACTCTCCATCCAGTAAATTTTTGGAGATGCAAGTAAGTCTGCATCCTTCAGCTAAATGGTGATTTAATTCTACCCTTAACTTTTCTTGGATAAAGACTTTCTATCAAAAGGGTTGGCAAAACCTTGGATAATCCTGATCTGCGCCTGCATTCCACAAATATTACAGACCATATTTATAAGCAAATGTTCTTTTTCCTCTTCTTTTACTTCCTTATTATTTTAAACCATTAAATACAGAGACCCATAATTACCAAGATCACACTAAAACCAGAATCCAGGTTTCCTGAGCTTATTTAAGAGTAGTGGTCATCAAAGGGTAGGAATCTCAACAAAATTTCTTAATAAATTAAATTGCTTATACTCTCAAAGATTTTTTTTTTTCCAGAAGTTGAATTTAAGACATCTTTGGTGGATAAGCTATTTATTATTTCATTTAAAAAGTATGTCACCTTAAGCACCCTGGGGGAGCAGCAGTTAGGTCAATAACCTCCAAAGGAGCAAGCCATATACACCTGGATTTGAGACCTGCATCCAGGGAGAAGCAATCAGCGTGAACAACTAAATAAAATTTGAGAAAAGATGCTTTTTCCTCCTCTCTCTTCATACCTGCCTGCCTATTTGCCTTTATTCCTGCCTGAACCATTGCTTTAAAGAAAAAAAAAAAAAGTACATCACTTAAAGAACTGGGATAATTGTTAGGAGAGATTGTACCAAGTGATTTCTTGCATGCATCAATTTAATTTAAAATACAGTATCAATTTTATACATATGTTAGAGTTGTGTACATTAAATACATTTTCGTGCATTTATTCAGATACATAATATAATGGTGCTATTATAAAAGTCTCCTTCACCCAATAAAAGTAAATTAAATTTATGTAATGGTAGATTTGTCATATTTCAATTTAATAGTAACAGTAATTGTAGTAGCGTTTTCTTTTCTAATGGGAATGTTATCTCTTTGATGTAATAGTAAAGCGGCAGCTGTCAAAGATCCTTACAGATTTTTATTTTATGCTTTTGCTTCACTTACCAACAATTGATTCTAAACTGTAAAGAATAATTTTATGCTTAATCATAAAGAAAATCTGTGACTGTGCAATATAGGAAAGCCACTTGAAGAAAACACTGAATGTGTTTTCACTGTTATAAAATCCTTTCTGTTTCTCTGTGCTGGATAGTCCTCTTCTAAACTATGCTTTCAATTCATTTCTCAGAATGGAAAATTAGCCTCTTCCTTAAAATGCAGTCTATGAAAGTGTATCCATTGGTTATTGCTATGGTTGGCACATACATTTAAATTGCTTAGATTCGCTATCTATTTGATGGTTGTGAGACTCTGATCTGTGACTATCAGATTTTGGCAGATCTTTTTTGTTTTAGGCACTATGATCTAGACAACTATGACATTTCCCCTCAACAGTAGTGATATTTTGTGTCTTCCCATACAGTCCAGAAGGATTTTCCAAGGATTATTTTAACCCCGCCAACAACAACAACAACAACAAAAACTAATGGTATAATGTTACCAAATGTTTTCTCTTACTCTTAAATTGCTATATATTTTAATGAAATTCCATACATGTAGAAACATGGACTATAAGTGACCTTTCTACACAATCTTCTAACTAAATCTAAGCATTTTCCTTCCTTTTATAATGACTGTGGTGCTTAAAAAGGAATCTATTAAGACTACTTCTGTAATTTCACCATTACACTATAGAAGATAAAAGAAATCCTGAGATACAAGATCCTTAGAAGTAAAGCATATTAAAATAGGATCTCATCTAGACATCTTTCTCTTTTTAGAAGAACCTAATCAGCTGATTTTGTGACAATGTAGCCTCTCAAAGAAACAAAATTCCAGTTGTACCTGTATTCAAAATTTTGTAAAATGCTAACAAAGTATCCACTCTGAAAACAAGAAAATCAAGTTGATTCTGTCTGTAGCAAATGTCTCTTTGAACTTAACCAATATTTAGAACATCTTGAGCTCAAGGGTGATATTGTAGCAGAGTTTCAAGAATCTTTTCTAAAAGTTTTTTTTTTTTTTTTCATTCTGGGTATTCTATATGAGACTTCTGAATTAAGGTGACCACTACTTAATTCAAAAGGCAACATGCGTCCAGGTTTTTGACCTTGTATTCTGAGGCACAAACTGCCTTTCACTTTTCCGGGCAACATCTATGTGTTGAAAGCAGATGTAGAATTTTCTCTGGAAATATCATTTGCAGAGAACTCACACATTTGTTTTCTTTTTTGATTAGAGACTATTTTTTTTTAGAAAAATAATGAAGTCTGTAAACTCAAAGTGAATGCTACATGTAAATCTGTGAGCAAGTTTATTTGAATCTCTGGTTGGAATATATTCCAGGAAACAAAAATAAGCCCAGGATTGATTTAATGTTCCTTTCATAATAAAATCAAAAGTTTTAAAAGCCTTTAAAATGAAGTCTGGAAAAAACAGATGACAAAATCATTACTGTCTCTTTAAAAAAGTTGAGCAAACAACATATGTAATGACTTTGCAGGGAAATACTGCTGATTAAAACCAAAATCATTCTATTTGCATACACACCTGCTACTGTGCAAACTGTCCTTATCTTGCCAAAACACTGAATTCTAGAACAGAGCTGAATCCTCACTTTGTCTCCTTAAGGAATGTCCACTTAATATCTTACCTAGTCTTGTTGAGTTGATTACTGATTTCTCTCTGGGTATGTATGAAAGGATCCCAAAGTTTTATCATGATAGTTATCTCTGCCTATAATCAAATTGTGGGTTTATATCTTGTGGGTGGATAAATAAAAATAGGTCTCTTCTCAAAATATTCAAAGGTGTGCCCTGGTGGAGATGAGGTTGGGTGCAGTCCACATACATCCCAAGGTCCCAGGTTCGAGTCCTGGAACTGGTGGAGACAACCAAAATAAACATTAAAGACAAAGCGCTTCTTCCTCCTCTCTCTTCTTGTCTGCCTGCCTCTACTTGACTTCATTCCCGCCTGTACCACTCCTTTAAAAAAAATCAGAACTTAGCTAAATATCTCTGAACTCAGGTCCCATAAGATTTTAAAAGACCTCAAAACACAGACTTGGTCAACCTAAGAGGAGAATAAATCGAACATATCATTCCTTTCACCTGAATCAATGGTCTCCTGGAATTTAATTAAAATAAAAAACTTTAAAGATTACTTTTGCTTAAAATAATTAACATATCAGATTATTTCCATACATTTGTCCAATATTGTGCCCTATTAAAAAAAAAACTGGTGTGTGTGTGTGGTGTTGACAATAGTAACAGTAACAATTGTATATATACTTTCTTATTTTTGTTTGTTTATAATCAGTGCAACAATTTATTTTCATTCATCCATGTAAAAGTCAAATACTCACAAGCATATTTTTCAATTCATATTCTAACTGTAGCATCAGAGCTATTAATAATGTATTATCTTTCATAATATAAAATTAGAACATATATTGGATTTTCATATTATATAGTAAACTAAAGATGAAATTTAAATTACCCATAATTTTACTTTCTAAATATCCTTTGCTCACTTAACCAATAATTCCACATTAGGTAGTCAGAAAACTCAAACAGCATGAACAAGTATAAAATTGACAGTTGAGAGACGCTTTTCTCAGTTCCTTAATTTTTGATGCTCAATTTTTGATTATTCTTCCCAGGCTTATTTATTGAGAATATGTTATGACAGTATAAATGATAAGCATGAGGAGGAAATAAGACTCATAGAATATGCCATAGGAAATAAGTCTCAGGGAATAAGCCTCAGGAAATAAGCCTCAGGATGAGGAAGAAATAAGCCTCAGGATGAGGAAGGAATAAGACTCAGGAAATAAGCCTGCACTGAACTTACTATCTCACCAGCCCAAGCCCCAAGCTGTAAATAACTTCTGCTTTTGGAAACCACCAATAGACCAGCCCTGATCCTACTAAACAGAAATCTGTAATGGAAAAATTCCAGAGACCTCCTGTGCCTTACTCTAGCCCACCCCAAAAACCCCTACGTATAAAATTGTAGCTTACTCCTGTTCAGGGCACCAGTCTTTGGAGACCACTCCACTGGTGCCCACCTGCGTTAAATAAAATCCTTTCAACTTTTCTGCAGTGTGTGAAGCCTGTTGCTTTCCAGTGACTGAACCTATTTTGTTATAACATTTGGTGTGTTGGCTAGGGAAAGTTCAACAGCTGTGAAGGTCCCTTGAGCCATCATTGTTGGACACCAGCTGCACAAGCTCACCAACATTGGGCTTCAGGACAGAAAGGAAGGTGTCACCAGTGATTTCTCCAGACCTGACCTAATCTGGGTCAGCCTCAGTTGGACTTCAGTGGACTCACAAGGAGAGTTTGAAATGATTTTCCTGGACACCTGATTTGGTAAGTTTTTGTTTCTGGAATCCTAGACCTGAATCGTGGTCCACTTGAGAAGTGGGCAGGGAGTCTGTTCACTAACCTCCCAACACAGATAATTGAAAATTGTCTTCACCAGTCCTGTTGTGACCAGTGGTCACTTTTGAAATATCCTAATTGGGCCACCTGTTCTGGGACCCCTGTAGGGCTGCCTGTTCTGAAAAAAAATCTCAGGTCAAGCAAATTTTTGAGAGTCTCAGTGGGTAGAATGTTTAAACTCTAGAGTGACTATCTCTATTGTGTGGATGTTTGTGTGAATGTCCCAGCTGCATGGCAATTGCTACGAAACTTGAGTGAGTTCCAGCCTGTGGTTCTGTGGTGATGGAACGGCTCAGGGGGCTATCAGTTTCTGGGGATGAAGTCCTCTCAACAAATCTGGTCTGAGTCCAAAGTTCATACGGACCCTCCAAAGCTAAGAGGCATTCAAATCTTCTTCGGAAGAGTAGTCAGGCAAACAAAGAGAAAGTTACGCTTTGTCTGTCCTGCTTCTCTGTGCATGGGAGAGAAACATGGAAGGGAAGTCTTCTAAACCTATCGTCTTAGACTATATGCAAAAAAACTTCAAGAAGGGATTTTTAGGTGATTATGTAATCTAATTGAGCCTCAGAAAACTGCACTCTTTGTGAATTAGAGTGGCCTACTTTTAATGTTGCATGGCATTCTGAAGGAACCTTAGATGTTCCAGCTGTTCGAGCTGTTTATCCAGTAGTTACCTGCATGCGGGGTCACACAGACCAGTTTCCTTATATAGATATGTGCCTAGAATTAGCTAGTCTTAGGCATCCTTGGGTCTGGTTCCACTCTGATTGTCAGGGACAATATAGAATTTTGGTTACTGAAGCTGACCTAAGCCTGGCCAGTGTAGGCACCCTCCTATTACACAAGAAGACCCAGGGGACTACCAATGATGCCATCCTTACCATCTTAACATCCTTACCACTCCGGCCTCAGATTCACTCTTTCCAGAGAGTCCACCCCCTTCAGTCTCTCCCCAACCCAGAGGGAGTCAAATGCTCCCTCCATCTCTGGGTGGAAATATTATACAGCGTGTTTGATCAGGGGAACATGATTCTCTGCTGAACCTTGCTATGCAGTTAGCCTTGAGAGAAACTAGAGGACCAGCCGTTCTGAGCCCAGATGGAAGCTTCTGAGATGGGGAACCCACTTTCTGTTATCAGCCCTTCTCCACCACTGATCTCCTCAACTGGGAATATCATACTCCATCTTATTCCGAGCAGCCAAAAGCCATGACTGACCTCTTAGAGTCTATTTTTCAAACTCACCATCCAACTTGGGCTGATTGTAGACAGTTCTTGCTCACCTTATTCAATACGGAAGAATGCCGACACATCATTCTGAGGCTTGAAAATGGCTTCAAATACAAGCATCCCCAAGTCTGTTAGATGCAGAGACCTGGGTATGTGGATCCTTACCAGAAGAAGAATCCCAGTGGGACCCTAATTCTGAAGAATAAAACTCACCTTGACAGATATTGTCTGGCCTTCATTCAAGGGGCACAAGCGGGAGCCAAAAGCCTATTAATATGTCAAGTATCTCTGAGGTTATCCAAAAGGCTGATGAGATCCCCTCTGCCTTTTATGAAAGAGATTGTGACTTTCCGGATCTACACCCCTTTTGACCCAGAGGCTCCTGAGAACCAACGCATGATCAATGCCACCTTTGTAGGCCAAAATTATATTCTACAGAAGCTACAAAAACTCAAAGAATTTACAGGAAAAATGCTACTGAGCTGTTAAAAGTTGCTAACAGAGTTTTCACAAATCTCGAAAACACTGACCAGAGGAAGAGATGAAAGGCCACTTGCCTGGCTGCTGCCATAGGGCAATCAGACCCATCTGCCCAGACTAATTTCAGGACCCAAGAAAATGACTCAATAACCAAAAGAAACTGCAAGGCAGATAGAATGGTAAAACAAGCAGCCAAAAAGAAACCTATCACCTTGAAGATCTTGATTGTGCCCAAAATGACCATCCATCTAACCTATACTGAACAAGAAGAAAAATGAGCCGAACAGGAGGGGTATTCAAATCACAAGGAGGATGATGGACCGTCCCTGATTCTCAAGTATATATACTCAAATGACAAGCCCCTCAGATTTTTTCCCAACAACATGATCTTACACACATTGGAAAAACAGCCTTAAAAACCTTGTTAGGCCATACTTTGTAATAGCTCAACCTTCATCTCTGTGTGCCTCAGCTGCTCAGTGCTGCCTTCCTTGTGCCCAGAATAATGCAAAACAAGGTCCCACCAGACCTGTTGGAATTCAACATTGTGGGCAAACACCTTTTGAAGATCTAGAAATAGATTTCACTGAAATAAAACCCAGTAGAGGAAACAAATATCTTTTGGTTTTTGTCTGCACATTTTCAGGTTGGGTTGAGGCATACTCGACTCATACAGAAAAAGCCAGGGAGGTAACCAAGGCATTACTGAGAGACATCATTCCAAGAAATGGGATGCCACTAATTATAGGATCAGATAATGGTCCTGCCTTTATAGCTGAAATAGTACAACAAATGACCAAAGTACTGGGTATTGTATGGAACCTACATAACGCATATAGGCCACAAAGTTCAGGTAAAGTAAAGTGTATGAACCAGACCCTAAAACAGATTCTAGCCTTTGTCAGGAAACCCACCTACCATGGCCAGATGTCTCCCCTTAGCTCTCTTGCAGGTACAATGCATTTCCCGAGCCAAAATAGGATACTACCCCTTTGAAGTCCTATGTGATAGGCCACCCCCACTCCCCCTTAGTTAGAGGACTAGGAAACTTAAAATAATTAGGTCATATAGAACTACAAAAACAACTTCTGGACCTTGGAAAAACAATACACAAGATCCATATATGCGTAGTTTTTTGGATCCCAATCTCCCTCAGGACCCCAATACATTCATTTAAACTAGGAAACTGTATATGGGTAAAGGACTGTAAAAAAGAACCCCTTCAATCTACCTGGAAGGGAACTTATCATGTCATACTAACCTCTCCCACAGCCCTTAGAGTTGTAGGACTGGATGTCTGGATCCATCATTCCGGAGTGAAGGCTGCCCACCCGGTGGAAGAAGTTCAGCCCAAATGATGGTCCTAGATGCCTTGATCCACACTACATCCTGTCTAGCAGGAAGTAGTCAGAATGATTGACGCCCCCTTTTCCATTCTCAGACCCATCAAAGCTGACTATCTTTCAGTTTGAGGATCAAGATGGGGGAAACAGGAGGAAACAAGCCTCAGGAAATAAGCCTCCACTGATCTTACTGTCTCATCAGTCCAACCCCCAAGCTGCAAATAACTTCTGCTTATGGAATCCAGCAACAGACCTGCCCTGATTCTACCAAACAGAAACCAATAATGGAAAAATTCCAGAGACCCACCTTTGCCCACCCCAGAAGCCCCTGCCTATAAAACCTGTGACTTAATCCTGTCCAGTCTTTGGAGACCACTCCACTGGTGCCCGTCTGCATTAAATAAAATCCTTTCAACTTTTCCAGAAGCCTGCTGCTTTCCACTGGCTGAACACATTTTTCTGTAACAAGTAGATAGTTTACATCATTTATATTATTTTATTTAATCATATTCTTCAAATCATCAAATACCTGTCATTCATACTTAATTTTCATAGAGTAGTATTTAAAGTGTCACTTATTCATGTGTACTTTGTTTTCTTTCCAGTTCTATGACAAAAAATTGCCATATGTATGTCATATTACAATGGTGATATGTGTAATCAACTATTCAGTACATACCACTGTGATTCTCATTTAAGAGTGGACAAGATGGAAAGAGGAAGTCACAGAACATTCAAGAAGTTTTCCTAGGATCATTCACTTGCCAAGTGGAGTGACATACAAATTAAGACAATTTGGTTATAGATTACATTCTCTTACTGCTATATATATTTCTAGTAGACAAATGTGATTCTATGGTAACTTCAATGTCCAGTGTTTCAATATGAGCTCTTCTGAGTTATATAAATGCCAGAAAACTTTTTCTAAATAAAATTATTATAATAAAATTTGCTCATAAGTTCATAGACTACTTATCTACTGAGACTAAAAAATGAATCCCTATAATTTTAGCACGTAATGGTGAGACTCCAGAATCAAGAACCATTTTTAAACAGAGACATTAATGATTTTCATATATTAAAATGTGAGTCTAATTATTTTTTCTAGATTTGAGTATACAGTTTAATGGTACATTAAAGTAAGATGAATAAGTTGAACTTGAGGAAAGAGAAGTCTAAGAGAAGTCCAAGCAACATGGAAGGTATCTGAAGTCTATAGAGAAATATAATCATCAAGATATCCCTAATAATGCATGGTGTGATATCAGAAAGTTTTGCAGTTAAGGAATGTTTCATAGTCATTTTCATTTGATATCTTCTCATTTAGTACTCTGTGTGTGTCTGTGTGTATGTGTTGTGTATGTGTGAGAGAGAAACAGAAAGAGACCCTGAAAATGATAAACAACTCCACATAATCTTTGACAAAGAAGAAGTGAATAAACAGTGCAAATGGAGTAAGATTTCAGCCACACTAGAAGCTTGGTGCTAGAATGGATAATAAGAGTAACCAGTTCATTCTGCTAGAACTTGAAGAAATCTATAAACAATATTTGATTTCCCATAGAACCCACAAAAAGAGAACACTCGAAATTGAATTTAATTGCCGAGGAACAAACTGGTCTCTGATGACTTTGGAATTACAAAATGATGTAAAGAATGTTTCAAGGAGATGAGATTTATAAGAGAAACTCACAAATAAAACAGAAAAAGAAGAAAAGAAAGAAAGACAGAAAAAGAAAGAAAGAAAGAAATGCAGTCAAGTGGGAGAAGCACCTAAGGAGAAAAATAGAGGAAGAAGTCATCTATATGCTTTCTACTTCACTTTCCTTTGTTAATATTTTTGTGATTGTTTCAGATGTATGAAAAAACAGTGCAAAATATTCCTAGACATGCTTGATCCAGATTCATGAAATTTTAACATTTAATGACATTTACTACTGAAGTTTATTTATCCTTTATCACTCTAATGATAATCTGTATCTATTATCTATCTACCTATCTAATCTATGTAATCTATGACCTATCTTTTTATCTCTATCATCTACTTTTCCTCCACAAATGTTGAAGAGTAATTTACAGAAAGGTACTTCTTTACTTTCAAAAAACTTTAGATTGTATTAAAAATAAGGAGTTATTTTACATAATCACAGTACAATTATCAAATCAGAACCTAACTTTGATTCAATATCCTCAATATCATTACCTAATCTTGAGATGGCAAACTTGCTCTGTTATGTGTCAGATAGTAATTATTTTAGGTTTTACAGACCACATGATCTTTGCTGCAACCATTCAACTATGCTTTTATAGCTCAAAAGCAATCAGAAAATGTATCAATGGAAGAACATAGTTGTAGTCAATACAAAGTTATTTTCAGAAACAGGTGTTAGGAGTCTTGGTGATTGACGCATAGTTTTCTGATCTAATATACTGACCTACTAAGATTTTCTAATTGACAAAATGTTATCGCTTTTAGGAAAATAAAATAATTGTGTTTTTGCAACCCCCAGACTTGAATCAGTCACTTCTTTAAAGAAGCTTTTGTTCCTATTAGGAAAGAATGTTGTTTCTAAACTAAGTATGTGAGCAAGTTTTGCCATTGTTGCCGATTTTTCATTGCTCCTAGTCTCTCTTACTGGGCAGAATCAGATATTTTACACATATACATAAATAGGCATACATACACATATGTATATTGATATATGTCCCTACACATCTATATTTATCTGTATAGCTAGCTATATACATATTTCACACTGACACTTTAATTTTAATCCAACAGGGCAAGAGTTATTTATCTTCCCTTCTCCTATCCATATTTCTAACTCTGACAGGAGACACTTGACTCTCATTATCTCTGATAGATTTACTTATTCTTCAATCATGGAATATGCAATAGTAGTTTTAAGCTTGTTAATAGTCTCAAGGAAAAAACTACTAAAGTTTTATATTTGATTAGAATTTTTTTTTAATTTTTTGTTTAAGTAATGTTACATTAAAAACATGTGAGCTTTATTTGTGCATGATTCTAAATCAAAACCTGTGCAGACTACATGAGTTTACCACTAACAAACTAATTCTGTCCTTTATCATATGATTTTTTTTTTTGTATTTAGCCTGAGGGCATTCATACAAAAACTGCCTCAGTAATTTCTGAGTTTGATTTTCTCTCTACTACCACATTGGTATGGTTTTATTCATTAGTTTCCTTCTTAAAAAAAATTTTAAATGACGCATTACCATGATTCCAAAAATCAAAAATACAATATTATAACACAAAATGTGGTCATCAGGTATGTTCTTTCTACCACATTCTCACCCATGCCCTGTAACTGACCAATCTTACTGTTCATTGGTTTATTCAAAATTTTTTGGTAAAATGGGCAGATACTTGTATATTTATTTTTCCTTTTCCACAATAAAAGTAGAATTATGTGAATAATTTATTCAATTTTGCCTTCTTCCTCTTGCAATATAACATACAATTCATAGATATCTGTGTCATTTTTAAAGTTACTTAGCACCATAATCTTGGATCTATTTACTTCCTAGGTATAAGCTAGGGACAAGCTTTTACATTAAAAATTTGCAATTGTAATCAAAACTAAAATGAATAGTCTTTCTGCATATGCATTTTTGCAGTGTCAAAGGTGCAGCTTTAGGATAAATTCCTAGAAAAGAGATTATAGGGTCAAAATACAAAATATTTAGTGTTCTCGTCCCTCCAGCTTTCTAGACAGAGATCTTTCTTTTCCTCTTCAGCAAAAGTTGTGCCAAATCCTCTTCTACTTGTTCCATAATGTGTTGGGCATAAAATAAGCCAATAGTACATGTGTTAAATGAATAAAATTCTTCAAGGTGTGGGAAATTGGTTAAGAAATAAATCTATCTTGCCTAAAATCCTGGACAGAAGACTTGATTTTTCGAGACATTCTGAAGGGAAAACAGGGCATGGATATCCCAGAAATAGAACAAAGGAGGGAAGACATTTAAGTGATTGTTTTAGGCTACCCAGTAAAGGAAGCTGTAAGCCACCTCTGAGCAGAAGCAGGAAACAAGAGAGGAATAAATCACCATTTTGAGTCCTAATGCTGTCTACATGAACAACATCAGCCTCGGAGATTTTTAGAAACAGAATCCCCTACGCAAAATCTGGTACTGAATTTAAATGCTCTGCAGACATTGAACGTAGGCTTCAAAGAACACAGTAGCAGCTTATGTAAATTTCTGCCAATTACATTGGCAAAAATATATTTGAAAGTTGTTGAGTTCATTTGAATTAATTTTGTTCCCTTTTTCTTAAAGAAAATAGCTACAGAAGTATAAAAAAGTTATAAAAGTAACAATATATGTTACCTCTTCACCAAGAGAAACCACCAGAATTATAATACTTACAGCAACTCTCTTGTGACAGCAGTATGTCAATTCAACAAAACTGCACCCAGCTTTTAAAAGTTTATTACAAGCTTCTCCCTTTCATCACTTTTCATTGCTTAGTTCAGGTTCAGAAAAATGTGAATAATGCATAAGCTCAAATGCTCTTTCCATTATGGTAAAACCACCATTATGCTGCTTCTATTTTGGCCACTACATATTGCTATGAAGTATCTCTCAGACCTTGCAAATTTCACTTCAGTAAGATGTTTGTTCCTATTTAAGGTCAATATATGTGCTGTGAAATTTTAAGTATTTTTATAAGTACTATTTATAAACATATATTAAGTACCCAATATATGTTATCTAATTCCATTTCATAATTTAATTAATCCTCTTAAAAGCCTTGACATAGTTGCTATTATTAGTTGCATTTTGCATATGTAGAAATTGAGAGCTATTCAGCAGCTCTCTCATGGTAATGAAGTTAAAAGGTGGAAGAACTGGAGTTTCAGTATGACTATATTTTCATTGTCATGTAAAAATGATGTCATATGATAATGATGTTAAACTGACAATGATTATTTTACTAAGTCAAATTATAATAGCACAATATTAAGTGAAAACTATGTAGGTATCACTCCCCCAGTAGTCCTTACAGAAGTTGAATAACAACCTTTAAGATATGGAAGAGGTATTCTTAACATGCTGCTTATTATTCAAATGTTAGATTTAGAAAATACCCACATAAAATTTTTCTACATATTCTGTTTTAAAATATTAGCCATTTCAAAGTAGTATGAGCAGTCTCTCAGAAACCTCAAATCAATTTGATTCTTGCTTATATATCTTCTATTTCTCTTCTATTTAATCTGACAGTCTTTACCAAAGTCCCTGCTCATTTGTCCAATATTATTTTCCAGGACTCTTACTCCTTATTCATTTTTTTTCCACCCATAATGTCATTTTTCAGTCCCTTAACTAGTTCAAGATTTTTCTCAGCATAGGATCATTCTATCTGTCATTCTTTTGACTTGGAAAGATTTTCCCCAAAGTGTTTGGAATAGAATATTTGTTTTTTCTTATTCACTCAAATGTCAGTTTCTCAGAGGGTATCCATGATAATTCTATTTAAAATTGCCCTCTTTATTTGCTCTCTGTTAAATCATAATCCATCTATCACTTCTATCCATCTATTATTTCTATCATCTATCTATCATCAGCTCCCTATTTAGTTTATTCATTTCTTTATTGATTCACATCATACAATAAAATGTAAGCTGTAAAAAAGAAAGGCCATTGCCGATAAACATTGATAGCAGATTAATATAAGCAGCTTTCTTTTCTTTTTCTTTTTCTTTTTTTTTTTTTGGAAGAATCCTTTTGCTTTATTTTTATTTAGTTGTTCACACTGTTTGTTTCCCCAGGCCTAGGATGTAATCCTGAATCCTTGGAATGTATTTGGACTGTATTTAGGATGCAATTCTGAATCCTTAGGATGTATTTGGACTGTATTTTTTGGCAGTATCTGACCTAATTGCTACCCCACCAGGGTGCACCAAAAAGTAGTTTTTAAATAAATTTATAAATGGAGACTAAAAACTACTCTGTGTGATGTATGTTGCTGCAACAACATTTGGGTGGATAAGAAAATAAAGGCTTAGATCACTACATAAATATCTGAGAGTCATGAATCAAAAGAATGACAGTGTTTTGATTTAGACACAGGAATGGCTGACTCTGGAGCCCAATCTCTAATCATTTTAATCATGTTATGATTAAAATTATTCTTCCCCTATAATAAAGCACCCTGAGCAGATATTTTTCAGTCAGCCTAAGCTGGGCTTGCACCTGAACTGTAAATCAATCTGAGAGGTAAAGACAGTATGCTGACAAGGCTTAATGAACTCCTGAAGTTTGTTACTTTGAGCATCAATTAGAGTCTAGAATGAGTTGATGATGTCACCATCTTTCTTCCAATTGAGTAGAGAGTTTTGGAATGGCCAATTTATTTTCCAGGTCATTACTAATCTAGGCAGCCTGGGCCTGCAGGTAGCTCTGATAGATTTACTTGTCACAATAACGAGTCACTTTCCTACAGTGGCACAGATTAGAGGGAAAGTGTTTTTCCACTAAATCTCTAGGGAAACAATTTTTAGAGGATATACACTCTATTATTGAGGTTATGATAAATTTTATAGCATCATAAAATACCATAGCATCTGCCTAGGTATGAAATACATTTTCCCCTACTTCTACTAAATATAGAATGATTTGTCAATAAGGGTTCCATACAGAGCTTCTATGAAAATGGTTGTAAATTCCAAGATATTAAGGGAATTTTATAATGACTCAAGGGAAATAGCTACTCTGTTGCAAGACATCCATTAGGGCTATCATTAAATACATATTGGATGGTTTTCAAAGATTTGAGAAGTTTTTACATATCTAGATAGTTGTAAACATAGATAATGAAAAATAATCTTTCTTAAAATTTTCAATTCCACTAATTTTCACTAGTTTGAAAAGGAAGTATTTACAGAGATAGTTCAGGAGTCTTAAATTTATTCTCCACTCTACGGGTACACACCTTTTTTTTTTAATCTTAACTGATCAATGACTAATATAAGAGTCTTATACCCAAGCTATAAAGCAATGGATAAAAAACATGACACTCTTTCAACTGAATTTGCATTTTATGTTCTTTTTCCAGTTATGAGAGCGAGTCTTCTGAATTGGAAAACATTCTGGAGTGCTACAGTCCCGTTTATATATACAACATGTTTCACTGGAACATAATGGATTATTTACTTGTCTATGTTACCCACTAGATGCTTACTTCCTTTAGAGATGTGTCTTAGGAACTATTTGCATCAATATGTTTTCTCTTTAATATCTGGCACCAGTTCTGCAATAATTTGTTCAAGAAAGAATGAACACTTTCTTATATCTTCCAGTTCTGATAAATACACATTTGGCAAACAGTCAGTAAATGCTAATGGATTCAAGTTTTAAGTAACCAAGTGAAATTTTAAAATGTGATTTTAAAATGAACTGGACAGATTTATTCTCACTGATACTCACTAAATTTCAAGGTCTGTATTACCAGATAGATGCTATCAAATGGGTCTTGATTTCCTTCCAATGCCCACCTTCAAACTACCCTCTATCCATACCTTCTGTTAAAAACCAAATGTAGAACCCAAAGGAGCCAATGAATAAAGAAATTCAGATTCTAAATGCAGTCATAATCCTATTTTACTTCCCAAAAGAGAGATGGGTCAGATTTTAGTAAAAGAAGGCAACTTCTTCCTATTATTATTACAGTTTCAAAATATAAACATCCAAGGATTCCTTTTCAGACACTGAGGAAAAAAAATTAAATTGTCAATGACACCATCTCTACCCACCATAATCATTCCACATCGTATTGGGGTTCTTTTACAGTTGATGGATGTGTAAAGACCCTTTTGTAAAGGGCCTTTATGCTGTTCTTATTGTTACTTCCTTCATTAGCACAAGTTTCTCTGCCTATATACCTTGTAGCCAATGGTCAGGAGATTAAAAAATTTATAAATTTAATTTGTTTGCAATTTGAATATGTTTCAGTTTGTATGTTCATTACTGTTCAAATAGGCTTTATATCTTTAAAAGGTAATTTCTTTCTATAAGATAAAATAAAAGTAAAATTGCATTCATGAAATGGCTATCCAGGTGCAATATATCTTATAAAAACAAAAAAATGAAAAATAAAAAAACAAACTAAAGATGTAAGACTGAGGTCATCAAATGTGTTCTATAAATATAGAGCTGATAAATGTTTTAAATTTTGCAGGACCATAGTATCTCTATCACAGTTGCTCATCTTTGCCATTTTAACATGAAAGCAACCATAGGCAATATGCAAACAAATGACTATGCTTAATTCCTATAACACTTTATTTAAAGACCTTGGGGAAAAAGGAATGCTTCTTTAAAAGCAATTTTTTAATGAGAAAACTCACTGATAATTAAATTGACCAGACTTAGAAAAATATGTTAATGGCATAATCCTAACACTTGACTTTAATTTAAACTGTTCTTCAGAAACAACATTGAGAAGATATGGATATTCTGAATGAAAGCAAGTATGATATACAAGTGATGTCTTTCCATTTCACAAGGGAGCTAATTCACAAAAATCTGAAATGTGATTTCTTTTTAAACTCAAAAGTGCCCCATAATCACATCTGTAACAGTAAGAACCTCATTTTTTAAGAAATGAAAGTTATAGCATTGAAATGACTAAATTACTCTCTAGCAAAAAGGCACTGGCAATAACTATTTTCTTTTTATAGTTCTAAGAAAGAAAATAGAAAAATACACATTGAAATATTTTTAAGATACTACATTGAATTAAAAAAGGACATATTTTGAGATGTGTGTGTAAAACACTGATGTTGAAAGCTGATGTGCTTTGTGTCTCAGAATTGGAAATTAAGGCATGGCAAATTTGAGAGGCAACTATGTATAATTGAAAAATGTGAGTGGTTTGGGCTCATCCCTGAGTTCATATTATTGATGAGCTTCATCACACACTTGTAAGCATCCTGTTTGGAAGACAGGAAAACTAATATATGTGCGATATATCTCACTTCCTAGCTTACATCTCATTGTTTATTTTATTTTTCGCCACCACCAGCAGAGACACAGCTTTCAAAACCTGCACCATAGCCATCTGGACTACAAAAGGGGTATCTTTCACTGTTTAAAGAGCTATATGTGTTAATGGAGATACTAAATTATAGGGCAATTGGCCTGGTAGGATATTTCTGGGAGGAAGTCAGAAAGGTATTTGCATTATCTGCCAGCTAACCTCCTTCTCCATCAGTCAAACTAATATTGCTGGTTTTAGCTTGATGTGACTTAATTATCTTTTTGTTCTCCTTGGTTAAGAATTATAAATATTAACTCATAGTAAAGGAACATCTTTTTTTTTCTTTTATATTAGAGCAGGAAATGACAAATATCCAAAGACCAACTGTGGGCAGAACTATAATTCAAACTCTAGTCCCTGAGTTTGTGTTTAAAACACCACCCAATGCCAATAACATTTTTATGTGATCATAAATCTCAGGAGAGAAAGCCCTTGTTTTATATGTCATTGACTTTAGGTGGTTTTATACTAACAAAATCCTCTAAGAACATGTAGGAAAAAACAGAATTCTTTCCTCACATCTTGTATATGTTCAAATTAAATGAAGAAATCAAGTAAACTGAAAGCCATAAGATGATAAAACAGCAGAATAAACTCTTCATGTTTTTCTTTTAGTTTTTCTTTCTTTTCTTTTTATCTGTAAGCCAGATTCTGCCATGTAGATAACATCATAGATCTGTGAAGACTTAATCTGTTTTCTAAATGTAGGTTTCTAATTTGGGCAGAGTGGATCTCTGAATTAAATCAACATCAGAAGAGTTGGGAAATGATGGTGACTGAGAAAGCATTTCTGCTCAGCAGTGTCAAAAATGGAAGCAGTGTTCAAGGATGCCTTAGAGCAGTATTGAGCTAAGCCTTAATGATGATATCTTAAACCTTCCTACATCTAATAATATTTTCTCTATAATTACTTTTTCAGAATTGTGAGGCACAAAGGTATTTTACCTTTAAATACAATTACATTCATTAATTGTCAGCATTTCTGTCAAAATTTAAATGGTTTTTAAATTTTTTATTAAATTTCTTGCCTCTTGGTGAAATTTTTGTTCATTTGAATAAAATTTATCTGAGCTGATTAATATCCAACACACACACACAGCTTTACTGATTCATTCCTTTCATTTTTCATATAAGTTTATTAACATCTTTTATATGTGTTGAAATTAATGACTTGAAACTCTCATTTTGGGTAGTGTCCATAGTTTATGTAATTTTTTTATTGCCTTAGTTTATCCACACATAACTCATTTATTTTAGAGTAAATGAACTAGGCAATTAAGTCCAGTGAGGTAGTTCACATTAAAGTGAATATTTTTATTATTTTATCATTGTAGGATGGTTCCTCTTTTTAATATACATAATCTCCAGGGCAAGGAGGGCATGTGTGTCTCTTTGTATTCCACAATAATTGGATGCGAAAGTTCCCTCCAGATTATGGAAAATTATTTCAGACAGACTTTACATGAGTTTCAAATTCAACATTAAGTTCTCTCTTCCAAAAATTTCATGATCATGTAATATCTAAATAACTTTGAAATGCCACCAGAGGATATGGTCAATGTACAAGTAGATCCTAACTTATTTAATGACACCAGGACTGAAGGTTAATGTGTCACTTTTATGCTCTGAATACAACCTATTATATAGAAATCTGAAATTGGATGCAGGGGAAAGGACTAAGCCAGGAAATAGTAAACAGGCACCAGTTTGGTTTAAAACACAGCTAGAAAATTAACCAGCAAGCTCAGAATGGAATGATGATTCTCAAAAGTTACAGGTTATGAATCAGGAACAAAAAAATGCACAAATTCAATTTAAAACACAACTGATCAAATACAGGATATTTAACGATCAACTTGAGGTGTACATGCCAACACTCAAAGATATGGACTGTTGGAGAAAACAAAAGCAATAAATCATAGAGATGAAATTATTCAATCAATTTAACAGAAGCCGTTAGAAGGCCAATCAGAAAACTTATCCCACCCCCGAATTCCCCTGGGTGGAAATAAGGACAGAGAGGCACCTGCAAGAATTTTATAAAACTCAGATCCTTAACCTCCTGGAGCCGTCTCCCTTTTCAGATTGGCCCATCCTCACATCTATCTGGGAATGCACTTTTTCTTTTTCTTAATAAATAGATGTTGGCTCAATTCTGTGCTCTACCTCTCCTTGCTCTTCATGCTGAAGCAAATTTTCTCTCCAGAGACACAAGAACCTACCACAGCTGAAGAAACTAAGGCACAAGCCCCATGGTTACAAATCTACAATTCCCTATTATCATATAAACCACAAACATGACATACTCAGTCATGAGTCAATGAATCTGCCACTGCTGTCACTCAAATAGAGCATTAAAGAAAAATGAGTATTGGACAGCTGTCTATTAATAATATTATAGACAATTTTAACCCATAGACTTTGGAATTAAACGGCCTTCTACTGATTTTGATGTTCATCTCACTAGGTCTCTCTTTTGTAATTTGCACAATAAGGGTAACACATTATACAATTAATTGCATTTCTGTGAAGAATACCTAATCTAAAAATCGTTAGAACAGTGTCAAGCAATAAAAACACATTAGATATTGTGCATGTCATTGTATTTTTCCATTTTAAATAATATAGTTTCCAATATTGTTTTTATTTCCTGTATTAATAAACTCATTATTGTACCAACACCATCACAAAAAGATTAGAAAAAAAATCTCTGGGGTTAGACAGCCTTAAACCTTTTAAAGTCTATGTATTTGAACGAATATGCATAAATACACCTAGGTTATTAAGATGTCTGAGTATGATGAGTATTAACAATTTGATTCATTTTTTAGATGACTGATTTACACTAACAGTTTATAATTCCTAACAGATCAGGAATCAATCGTCAAGAATTCTGTTTTCAGATTTGCTGTGCTATGTTGGGTGTGTTAATGTTTATTTAATTAATTATTTTTTAGTAGTATGAGGCTGTTTATTTAGATGTGTCTGAGCTTAAAAAAATTAACAGGGAAGTAGCAGCTTCTATTACTGATTTAGAATAAGGCATTAAAGAATTATAATACAGAGAGTTTTTACATTAGTCTAAGAAAGCAGGAAATCCTATAAAGCCATGTAGTTAATTAAGACGGAAAAAAGTATAACAAGAAGTAGCTCAAGCAGGAAAATGGTAATTAATAGTAGATGTTGGGAATATAGGAGATAGCACTTTCATCTATGGTTAAATGAAGACAAGAAATCTGTCTAAAGTAGGCAATAAGCCCTTGTTTCATATTTATAATTCCTGCAGCTAGCCAAGTTCAATTTCATCAGACTTTCTGATACCCAACAACCAAATGATATCGCAAGAGATGAAAAAAATTAAGATTTGTTTGTGAAGTACTATGAATTTTGTGTGTGCAGTACATTTCTTTTCATAGTATTTTAAACAAAACAGATCGAGGAACTGTTATTTAGCCCAAGAACCACCAAACTGCAAACTGTCCAAATACGGGTTCTCATTTGATGCTTAATTTGCTTCACAATATCCTTAAGAAATTATCATTAAGTTCATGCCAATGCAATTTTGATGATATGCTTCTTGGTTGATGGTTAACTGTATCTTAAACTTCTCTAGCTTTATCATTCATAACTCTGAGCATCAGGATTCCATTCTGTGCTTTCTAGTTAAAGTCTAGATGCATTTTAAACCAAATTGGTGCCATTTTATGGCTCCCTGGCTTAACTCTCCTTCCTCTGCACCCTAGTTCAGTTTCCTATCCAGCAATATCACTTAATGGACACTTTTTATGTTCCTCTTCCCTATTCTAATTGTCCACCAAATACTTCTGGATAAAGTTATATGGTTTTACTGACTGGTTTTATTCAAATATATAGGACAATGGGGAGAAGTGGTCAAAGGGTATAAACTTACAGTTTTAAGATGAATACCTTCTGGGTTCTAATACACAATGTGGTGACTGTAATCAGCAGTATTGCATTGTGAACTCGAAATTTGCTAAGAGAGTAGATCTGGAACGTTCTCACTACATGCAAAAAAAAAGTGACTTTCAGCCATTAGCTCTGTTGCATATTGCTGTTTATATGACTTTTTGTCATTCCCCAGTACTGCTGGCTCCAGTATTTACCATTGTTCTCAAATCCCCAAACCATCACTCCTTTTTAGATAGTTTACCTAATTTCTTTTATTGTTTTGAAGTTCATTGTGAGCCACAATTACTATCACTTTCTCAAACACAATAAAACATACATTTAAATCTGTGGTAATTCTTCTCTCTGTAGCTCTAGCTATCATAATGAAGGGGTAATTTGTTCAATAATAGAATAAACTAACAAAAAGGGCCTTACATTTTCTCTGCAAACTCTGTAAGTCCACTGGTGTACCTGTGTTCTTTTCTGAGGCATCACTCTCTAGTAACCTCCTTATCTCAGTTTTGAATGGCAGGTTCCAGTATCTCTGCCTGGGTCTTGCTGCCTTTTATTGGTCTCTACTTTTTCTGCCCAGTCTTTTGGATAGTTACTTCCAAACATCTATCATGAGCACTGATGTTGAATAAAGTGAATGCCAACAGTATGGCTTATAGAGGCTTAGAGTCTTGATCTGAAAGCCCATGAGAACTTGAACAAGGTATCTAATGTCTCTAAATTTTACTTTCCTTATTTGAAAACATGAGAGAAAAATAATATACTAGGGCATTTAATTATTTTCATTTATTGCTATGTAGAAATTATTTATTAAATTAGCAGTTTAAAATAACACACAACTATCATCAAACAGTTTCTGTTTTCAGAAGTGTTGATAAAGGTTAACTGGGACTCACCAGGCTAAAATTAAGGAGTCAACCAGGGCTACAATTTCATCTGAGGCTTGCTGTCCTCTTCCAAGATGACTGGTTATTAGCAGAATTCAGCTTTTTATTGTGGTTACAACTAAGAGCTTCATTTTCTGGCTTGCTTGCTCTCCATCAGGAGTCATTCTGGTCTCCCAGATCCCAACGACCATTCTTCTACAATTTGGCACTCTGCTCTTTCAAGGTATTGTGAATGTATGAACAAGAGTGACAGTATGTATGTAAAACTATACTGTACATCATCTGGATGTTAGCCACTGAACATATAGGAAAACTCGAGACATGTCCAGGATAAGTCTGCACAAAATCCCATCAGAACAAGCTGTTGGGCCTCATCTTGTACTACAAGGTTTAATTAAGGGATGAAAACCAAAGAAGAGACAGCTTTATTAGAAAACATCATTAGAGCATGACCCAAAATGTAAAGGTTCAACCTGAACTGTAAGGACAGATTAAGAGGCACAATCAGCAAGACAGATTTTATACTAGTTTTAAACTAGTGTAATTTCAGTCGACAGGATCAATCTTATAAGTAGAGATCTTCTCCCAGCAGTCATAGACTGTCACAGATCTGTCACTGAGCATGCCAAAGGAGAACCATTGCAGGGAATCCAAGGTTTGACCAAGTTACTCCAGGCTTTGTGCTAAATTTTACAGAATCTCCTCACAGAGTATGGGTCCTTGTGGACACTGAGACCAGTTCTCCAGAAAGAGGCAAGGGAAAACCAAGAAACCATTTCCTTTGTTGAGTTCTCCAGAGCTCTGGAATGACCTTTTCAGACACTCCTTAACAGAACTTTCCTAGCAGCTTGAAAACCCTGTCCTGAACTTTTTAGATACTCCCTTATTACAACCCTCAGTCACTCTGCAACCCTCCACACACACAACTGTGAATCAACAAAAGCAAATATACTGGACCAGTCCCAGAAACTCCAATGGTGTCTTGGCCAAGAAGGGAATGTTCACGTATGTGGACAATTTTGAACAAATTCAGCTTAGTGGAGTTTGGAGACTCCTCTGCCTCTCTGTGTGCCCTATATACTCTGTGACTTGTCACAGTTTGGATCATGCTTAGTCTGCTCACATTAACAACCTATGCTTTAACCCTCGAATATGACTGCATTAAATAAATTCATTGGAATACATATCGGCCCCTAGTCATCTTTGTTCATCATGACAAAGGGAACTTACATCCTTTTCTCAAGACAATAGGCCAGTAGAAGCATCTATCATGCCTCAAATTTCTCTGATCTCATTTAATGTCTCATCTAATTTGATCAGGTTCACTCTGCATAAACTCCCTCTTGATTAACTGAAAGTCAGCTAATTTGGAAATGTTAAATACGCCTGAAAAATTCCTTTAGTTATATGAATTAATGCAACTTTGGGAGCCACCATACATCTTATTCATAAGTCTTGCTCAAATTTAGAATGAGGCACTTAAGAAGATATAGAGAAGAGGCAGATAATAAGCCAGAAAGAAAAAGAGAACAATAGGATGGTTTCACTCATAAGTGGAATATTATGAAACAAAACAAGGGAATGACCAATCTCAAAAAAAACTCACGTGACTCAGTCAGACTGGGACTACCAGGGATATGGGAGAGGGGAGAGTTGAGGAATGAACAAGATGGTGGTAAATGACACTGATGGTGGGTTTGGCGTTAAATACACGCAGACTGAGATGTGATCTCAATATCCTAAAAATCAAATAGCAATGTAAACAAAAGTGAAGATGAGAAACATTAAAAATGGAAAAGACTAATGTGTTTCTATTTGCTAGTGATGCTTTGAGAACCTCTGTTTATTTTCAGATTAACTCTTAACTGTTCAATGATTTTTGCTCAAATTAAAGTCAATTCAGATTATTTGAGTTGCCCACTTCTTATAGAAATATATGAAAAGTTTCTGGGATTCGAGCTAAAAACATCTTTTTTCTTATTATTTATTTCAGGGTAGCCATAGGTCACAAGTGAATGCTTGGCAGCTCACCTTTTGAGCCCTCTGATGTGTTCTATTGATAAATTGTTACTTTGAAAACAGTTCTTTTTTAATATTTTTTAAAGGCTACACACAGTAAGTTTTGTGATCTATACAAAGGGCTACGGAGACCTCATCAGTCACACTCTGTCCTTGACAGTCTGTAGAGGGAAATTCCCAAAGAGAAAACAGGTATCTGTCACACAATATTTCATCCCACGCACTCAGTAACTTATACTTTTTATGGTTGGTAATATAAGTGACATGCTGAGCTTAATCTAATGAATTTCCATTCCAAACAACACAGTCATGTTTTCCCTTTTGTATTAAGCTCTGAGCAGGTGATATTTTTAATCATTTATATTCAGTTCATGTGTTATCACAAGCAAGAGGGATCAGAGATGCGTTTGTAGCTTGTAACATAAAATGATGATGAACAGAACAAGGTTGTATATTCTTTGATTGGGGAAGCATTTAATTTTAAATCCATGGCAACAGAACTTTGCAAGGTGGGCCTGGGACCTGTCCTATGTTATGAAGATATAATTTGACATTATCTAGCAATTCTTTATCTTGGTTCTTGTCACTATTGAGAAATGATGGATTAGAGCACAGAATCAGTAGTAAGAGTGACAGTAGTCTCTCGTTAATAGAACAAAGACTTTCTGCTGAAGTTGAGAAGATAACTTCTAAAACTTGGCTAACAAGTTGTCTTTATGTTCTCAGAACAACATATTTTAACCTTTATTGCAATCCTTATTTCTGATTTTTGTTCTTTATCTACTTTATTTCTCAATCACCTTGTCAAATATCTGATAGTTGGTAGTCAACAAATATGTGCATTTGAATAGAATATACTCAAACCCAGTACACAAATCACCTTTGAACAGTCTCTTGAGGAATTTTAAAGTTCCAAAATCCTCAGACTATATGTTCAATCAATCACTAAATTTTAATGTCCACTTGTATTTTGAACAGGTCAATAAGCTATAAGATGCTTTACTGCAACTGTAATTTTATGTACATTGAATGATTATAGTAGAACTTTTGTTAGAAAACATTAAAGAGGAGGACATCACAGAGTCATATGATATTTATAAGTGAGACTCTTAAGGTTTTTGGGCTGGTTAATGAAATGCAAAGTACCTTCTTCAAGATGATAATAATATCAGCTAACATTCAGTGTGTATTTATGCACAAGTATATATAGATGCATATATGTACGTATATATACACACACACTTATGTCTTAATTCGCTTCACATGATAAGGATGAGGACAGTGCTATTAAAGGAAACTATTATTAACACAGAGAAATTTTGGAATGTCTTCTAAAACAGAGACAATAAAGGATAGTTGTTGTGGGGATTCTAATCCAAATAGCTTGACTCCACATCCCGTAAAAATCACCATGCCTTAGTGTTACACAAGATGCTTTCTCTGGAATCAGCATAATATTGAAAGAAATGGATCAAATTTCATTATAATGGAAGCTCAGGGCCGTCCTTTTCCTACCTATCAGGGAAACAGTTTTTTGAGGGCGAAAAAAACAAATATAAAGCTTCTTTACACTGAAAGTGTCACCATTTATTCTACTAAATTGTTGCTGCTTTTTTCATGGTGAAAGAATATTCATATATGCTCAACATCTGCTAAACTAAAAATAAAATATGGTCCTAGTTAACACAAGAAGAAATGCAAGGTGCAAGTACCAGCTAGAAATTCTCAATAAAGTAGTTGATTCTCTCTCCAGAGACATAAGTAACCTGAAACTAGAAATGGCAATGAACATCACAGAGAAAGATAATCTCTAGGACAAAACTTTAACACAGGAAAAAAAGAAAAAGGAGTTCAATGGCATGAAAGATTTTTAAAAGGGGAGTCTTTTGGATTTTCATGCCATAAAGTATGAACTAAAAGGTAATTATAGGTCTATTAGTCAGCCCTATTTTTAGAAAGAAAATGATATTGAATTCCCTTCTCTGTAATGCTAAGCATTTTATTTCAAAAGGATAAGCGTGTCTTTTGCCTGGTCATGAATTTCTCTTTTTGAATACCAATAAGAATGAAACTTTAAAACGGCATGTTCTCATTTTATGTTTAGAATTCTGCTTTTCATTTTGATTTTAATGATTTTTCAAAGTAACCTGCACCATTTACTCTAGTCTCTTTTTATGAGGAGCTTCTGGATAATGGCCTGCTTTCTCTGCCTTCCTTATTTATTTCAATCTTCTCAAGTTGCATTTCAAATCTTGCATTTCACTCTGCCTCTTAGCTTTCATATCATACTTTCCCTAAGTTCCTACACCCTATTAGTCTCCATTTTTTCTTTTACTTTACTTATTTGTTTCTATGTGATTAAATGTGATAAAAGTGATACAGTATTTCAATTAATTGAAGCAAATACCTTAAAACAATACAGCAGGCATTGTAATAGTGTAGTTTGATTTTTTGCTACTTTTAGTTTATATTTCACAATATTTTGAATCATGTCCATATATTTATTTTTCACTAGGTTCTGCAAATTATAAGATGATCTTCACTGAACAAAGAAACTCTGAAATATACAAGAAGTACAGCGTGAACACTTATAGAAGAAGTACAGGGAGCAGTAGATGACAGTAAGAGAACTTATAATGAGCACAACCTAAAAATGATGATGGGGAGGAGGGATAGAAATGTTTCCAGGGAAAGTGTTACCTAAATCAGAGATAAATCAGTAAAAGTTGAGTGGAAATGGTGAGAGATGAGAAGTTGGTAGACTGAAAAAGCATACTCAGTGCATGGAAGACTTAAAAGAGAGAGAGAAAGAGAGAGAGAGAGAGAGAGAGAGAGAGAGAGAGAGAGAGAGAGAGAGACCATAGAAATTTTATAGATTTTCATTATATACTGCAGCATAGAATGTTTTAGTGGGAATTTTAACAAAACACTGGAATCAACAACTAATTTCTAAGCTAGAGCAAAGGAAACACCAATTAAATAAACATTCTAATAAAGAGTAACTCTAATAAAAGTCAGCGTATAGCAGCAGAATCCTTCTCATATTTACCCGGAGTTGACAATATAAATCCATCCTCAATAAATTACCACTACAACCCACTCAATCTTTATAATAAAGGACTGAGGAGGGCAAGTTCAGTTGTCAGCTTTATGGAAAGTGAACTGTTTTTCTAGTTTGTTTAAACTGATCTTTTTCCAGCTTTATTGATACAGAATTGATACACAATGTTGTGTAAATTTACTGCATACGATTTGATTATTTGATACATGTATATATTGCAAAATGTCTACTATAACACTGTTATTTTAATCTTTGTTTCTGTTTTCTATAGATTCTATGCATAAATGAGATTGTACAGTATGTCTTTCTCTGATTTATTTCCCTTAGTATAACACTCGCAAGGTTTGTCCATGTTTATTGTATATTTTATAAATAGATAGGTACATAGATAGATATATCTCCAGGCAAATAATTCTTTTTTAATGTTTTATTGAAGCAAGATTGGTTTGTAACACTATATAGCTTTCAAGTGTGCATCATTATAAATCAACATATATTATGTTTGCTGAAAATTCAGTTCCATTCTTTACCATAAAATTGTCCCCTTTTACCTGATTATACAGAATTTTTTTTCTTTCCTAGAAAGAAATGAGCAATTGATCCATATAAATGTATACTACTACAATAGAGAAACCAATTTAAAAAGACTATGTACGGCATGATTCCAATTAAATGACATTCTGTAAAAGGCAAAATTATAGAGACAGTAAAAAGGCTATGACTGTCAGGGGTTGGGGTGGAACACATTTTTAGGCATGACACAGATCATTTTTAGAGTAGTAACATTATGCTATTACTATCTATGATGATAGGTACATGCAGTATACATTTTGATGTACCGAAGTAACTTCATTAATTTGAATGAACATACCACTTTGGTAACCGATGTTGATAATGAGGGAAGCTATGTATGTAGGAGGACAGAGAGTACATTAAACTGTTATAAAAACAAAACAAAAAAAAAACTAAAATCAATTATTAATTAAAATTTCTCCAAAGTTTCAGATTTTTGTTAAGAGTAGAAGTCAACCAAAAGATCATTATTGACAAGGTGTGAATTGTTCCTATGGGGATAGACTGTAACCTCTAAAGAAGTTACTGTTTAAATATTAAATGATAAGGTCCAGAAGTACACTATTTTTAGAAATGGCAAACATAAAATCTGAAATGAATACTAATAGAATCAAGGGATCATATATGTAGAAAGTTTGACATTAAGCAAATGTTAAAGTGTTCAAAATTATGTGGCAAATTTGACATTTGTTCAAGATGTAAGCCAATTTTAGACTCATAGACTCTCAATTCAGAAAGCAAATTTAAAAGTCATTCCAGTCAAGCACCCATTATGCTTTTATACCTACTATTGCATCTATTACATATAGCTGTTGGATCTGTCTTGAAAGCCTTAGAAGTCCGGAAATGCATTCCTACAGAGACAAATCTGTCTTTGGACATTTCTAATTTCAGGAACATTTTTACCATTATTAAAAGAAAAATGGGTCTTGGTTCTCTTCAGCAAAGGCAAATTCCTTCTAATTCATTTCCATAGTGACCTGTACCTTTTGCTTTACTATCATCATAACAGGAAGATTCAGGAACATCATTAGACCTTGAACTCACTTTGACAATACCTTAAATTTAAATTTTTGACATTTCCAAGTAACTTCACTATTTTTTCTATATAAAGTATAAGTCCTTAAAATGGCATATAAAGTACATATTTTATTAGTTAAAGGACACTTGGAAAAAGAGGTATGATTGAATTGAATTATTTTCACTCTCAAATGTTCAATGTATTTTGAAGCTGTTTGAGTAATTCATTTGCTCTAGGGATAAAATAGACTATGTTTCTTTGCTATGAATACTTTTGTGTTAAAGAGACTATAAGGGTCCTGCAAATAAAGCAGAAACATTAGTTAAGTGACTATTATAACAATTCAAGTCAAACTGAATAGTTTGACTTGGTGTAGGGTAGAAGCTATATAGACTGAGAAGAGGGTCAAATGAATACATATTTTAGAAACATGATGTTTAAGTTAGGTTGAAATAAAAGACAAAATAAATGATGATGCCCCTTTTCTGGAAAATGATGAGGACATTGATAGAAATGGGAACTCTCAGGAAGGAAAATGTGTGACCATAAATAGCAAGACGATAAACAGGATTGACTGGTTTGTTACATGTTACATTTTAGATAAATACAATTAATTTAGTGGAGACATGCATTAATGGGTAGTTAACACACTGTGAAGTTAATTTAGTGGGATGTTACTGGGCTTTATAAAATTTAAAAAAATGTAAAACAGAAGATTTTTTATATATAATAAAGAATAATGGATTGCAATGCAAAATAAATTTCATATTATGGATCATAGTCAAAGAAGTGTGAAAACCACTGAAAAAGGAATAGTTTAAAATAGCAAAAGTAAAAAGACAAGCATGAAATTCCAGGTCCCTTGTTATTAAGAGATAACACCAGAGAAGTTGCGATCAGCAGAAGAAAATGTAAACCAAGACTTTGAATTTCAGTTGTGATGTTGCAGTTCTATAGGTTATCATTAAACCAAACCATCTAATGTGAGTAAAACCACCAAACGTTGGTTGAAAGGAATGTCATATTAAATTCTGACTTATGGTTCATGTTTTTCTATATTATAGTCTTTTGACTTATTAAAATGTTTCTTTTGAATCAATATTAGAAAGAAATCAGAAACATAACTTTTATATGAAATATGGTGTCAAGGACACATGTATTTATTGAGTGTGAAAAGCAAAGTATAGGCATAAGCAAAGACCAGATGAAAAAATGTTCCAATCACACAGGAGCAAACTGAAGCACTAAAAGGATACCAAGAAAGTGTCACAAGGCCACGGATACATTTTCGGTGTCCTTGTAGAATTTATAACACAGTGGAATTCATAACTTCTGGGTTATTTTTTAAGAAGTTTTATGATATTGATATTATCATGTTAGTGGAGGATTTCTGACTGTGACTATATATTAGTTATTAGAGATTACAGAGGTAAACTCATTCGGGTTATATCTATGTTTTCAAATTAGAGACAATCATATGTGTCTTATCCATGCTGGTGTACTCTAATTCAGTGGATGTGATTCTATAAATTTATCCAAAATTTTGGAGATTTCACCCTTTTTGCTATTTAAAAGTAAATAAATGTCATTTATTTTGAGTTTAGATCCATTTAAGTGTCCAACAAATGTCTAATCAATTTAGTCAGAAGATTATATCCAAACATCCAGGGTCTTTATTAATGAGCTAATGGCTATTTCATGAGAACTTTTTCTCTGGTGTACATTTGATGTGTCTGTATTAAATAGATCAGTCAGATTCTAAATCAAATATCTGGGATGAGAAGGTATTCCAGGTAATTTGCAATCCATTTAAAGCGTTCATCTAGTTAATGCTTAAATGATTAATTCACCATTCTTGTCGGAACATGTTAATTCAGCTCTAATTTCTGCTTTTGGACTTAACAGGAACATTTACCAAAGACTCCAATTCAGTCACAGTATCCCTCTAATGACTCAGCTTTCCAAAAGTAATCTAAACAAAAAGGGCAATATCAAGAAAAGCATCAGGGAAACAACAAATGTTATTCAGTTTCCTGCATAGTCTTAAAACACATTGAAATGTGAAATGACTCCTCAACTTAAATCTGCAAATGTTACATTTTATTCGTATGTATTGATTAGTTCAGTGTCTGCTACAGAAAAAAAGTCAAATACTGCTGTGTGACAAAATAATAAATTCTTAAGAATATATAACTATTACCTTATGTAAATATAAATTTAAAATGAAAACATTTATCAACATCTTTGATTAATAAGATTCCATAAATTGCAGTACCTCATTTATAAAGTAACAATAAAATGATACATGTTCTTGAAATGTTAGGCACACTAAAGGGTTTTTTAAATCTAATTTTATATTTGCATGTCATTTTGTATTATCAAATTTCTTTGCATGCTAGGTGTCATGCTAGTTATTTTTAAACACTTACTTTCACTTAGCCTTCAGATTATTGTGTCCCTTACAATCTACATAAGCGAGGAATCTGATATTTGTTCTTACTCTTAAAGATGGCAAGAGGAGCAGTTGGAACTCAAACTCAAGACCTCTAATCCCATAACTAAGATTTTCTCCTTTGTACCATATCACCATCACTTGCTATGTGTTTAATCTCTCCATTTTATATTATTATCTTATTAAATTCATTTGAAACATTGTAGAAGGTACTTTTACTCAAGGAAGATAGAGACAGGTAATTTCCTCCAAGCTTGCATGGAAGATGAAAGGTAAAGAGAGAATCTGAATTTGAACTCCTTTGGACTCATTTATACTAATACATAGCACATATAATGTCACAAGTTCAATTGGCAACAGTAAATATAACAGCAAATTAAATCTAAATATACATATATGTGTTATATTTATGTATATAACTGAACATATATGTATATGTAATTTAGCTATTCAGCCAGGTATATATTATCTCCATTTATGCTGAATGTCCTAAAATATTTTATAATATAGTAAGATACTGAAAATGCAGAATCTTCAAAGATAATGATTTCTAAGTGATTTTGTGCCCTGAATTTGTCCCCAGTTAGTCTACCTTGGTCCCAAAATTTTGTCTTCTTTTATAGTAGCAAGCCAACAACAGACAGATTATGCTCTGTCAGGTAGAATGAGCACTGAGCATTTTCATGGTGGGCTAGGGATTACTGGCTCAAGAGGACTGACCCTCCCTCCCTTCACACACTCTGAGGGTAAGAACATATATCAAAAACAATACATGTGTACATACTAAGACTGGTGATAAACAAGTTCTATCTAAAACTACTGCAAAATATGGAAAATTCTTGCAGTTAATAACTGAAGAACACGGAAATAATTCTAAGATTCCGAACAGGAATGCTGCCAATATAAAGTTGACATAAGTGATAACTTTTAAAGTAGATGGCCCTTTTTACTTAATGCTAGTAACAAAGGGGGGGAAAAGAGTTAATATATAACATATGATTATTCAAGTAAATTGACCATGGGTAGATTCTCTGCATGAATGTTCAATCTCATGAATTAAACATATTCTTGGATAAAAGATTTGTACAACTCTTCAATAGGTTTAATGAGCACATGATAGCCCCAGGGACTCTAGGTAACAACTAAAAATGTTAATTGGAACTTAAATGAACTTTCTTTTGCCAAACCACAGTATCTCTTAAATGCTCACATTAGCTGATTGCTTCTGAAGTGACTAAAGCCCACACCCTCCCACTTTATAACCCATTTATAAATCACTACATTTTCTAGATTAAATCTTCATTCTCCAGAATACTGTTTCAGTGAAAATCAGTGAAGGAAATGAGTAAAATAATATTGATATATTGAAAATTAACATTACAAGTATGAAGATACTGTTTTACTTATTCAGACTTTTGTAGTGCTAAATGGCAGATAATGGGTAAACGGTAAAAAGAGCAGCTCTGTACCTAGGTCTCAATTTGACTCTCACATAATCATACATTCAAGTTTGCACAAGGTCTGTTGTGCTAATACAATCAAGACTAGTAATTATTTGCCTTTCTGGACAATTTTAAACAATTTTTATTCCAAATGAGTCTCTTTTCTACCATTTCAGTCATCAAATTTCCCATTGGCCAAATTGTATTTACAAAATCCATGCAGATTTCTACACTAATTCAATCAAGATTTATTTTGGATATATATCTACTGACATGTATACTGAAGGGGAAATTTGTCAATGCATTTGATAACAAATGGGAGTTTTTTTGGACAGTCATGACCTATTTCCTCTCCATTAATTCCTAGGACTGCTGAGACAAATTGCTATGAGGCTTAAATTGTTAAATTTTGGTGAGGCTTAAAACAACAGAAATTTATTCTCTCATAGTTCAGCAACTTAAAATCAATATGTCAGAAGGGCAGCTTCTTGAGGAAGGTTTGAGGAACATAATTTCCATCCTTCTCATCTAGCTTCTGGTGCTACCTGTAATCTCTGGTGTTGCCTGGATTGTATCTACATAACTCTAGTCTCTGCCTACATCTTCACATAGCCTTTCCTTATATTTCACCTTTTCTGTCTGTCTTAACATTATGTCTAGGACAAGATCATTGGATTTACGTCTCACTTGATTAATATAGGATGATCACATCTTGAGATCCTTAGTCACACTTGCAAAATTATTTTTTCTAAATAATACATTCACAAGTATTAAGGTTTAGGACTTTGACATACCTTCTTGAGAGTCATAATTGAATGTATTACAATTAACAGGGTAATACCAATATAACAAATATACAATCTTTAGGTCATTTTCTTTAATATTTTATTCAAAAAGATTGGGGAAGGAGAAACTTGAATTAAAATTTAGAGGATAAGCAATCCTTTTCATCAATAGGTTAGGATTATTTAAAACTTTTATGTTGGATTAAAAGCATTTTTCAAGTAGTGTCAAATATGATTAGAGATGATCTTTAAGTACTAGTTGTGTTAAATCCATTTTGTTTTATTGCTTTGCACATATATGTCTTGATATCTGATAGACTTTTTTTTAATTGCAAAAGAACATCTCTCTAATTATTTTTTTAAAGGAAGGAAGGTCTGAAAAGGGAAAATGAATATAGCTGGAGTATACCCTCCCTTGTGACTCATGTCACTGAGGCAAATAAAGTGCAGTAGGTCATGTAAGTCCCAAGGACCAGGGTTAAAGACCAAGGGCCAGGGGTTAAAAAAAAAAAAAAAAAAAAAAAAAAAAAAAAAAAAAAAAAAAAAAAAAAAAAAAAAAAAAAAAAAAAAAAAAAAAAAAAAAAAAAAAAAAAAAAAAAAAAAAAAAAAAAAAAAAAAGACAAAACAAAACAAGACAAAGCAACCAACATCTTGACAAAATAAAACAAAACATAATAAGCTTGCATGAAGAATGAAGATGCAAGATAAGAGTTTAATATAAAGAGTCAGCAAGAAATATAAAAGGAAATTCAAACAATTTAATGGTTTTTATTAATAAAAAGCAAGCAGACAAAGACATCGTATTAGATGCTTATATTGGTTATAGCTTTTGTGCCACTTTTTATTCTACCCACTGCTCTGATGCACATTGGCTGAGACCAATTTGGAGCAGGTAGAAGCTTCTTCTTACCCAGAGGCTACTTTGATGTTCCAGAATGTGAGTAACTCTGGATATATGGCTCAGCAATCATCATGAACAAGTTGTGATTGCCTGAAAATTAATATCCTATGGAGCATCACTTGACCACTGGGGAGTAGGAATCAACTGACAAGCCTTAGCCCTTTTGCTCGCTTGAGCAGATATTTCTGAGATGCATTTTAAGAGTCATTTAGGAAGATCCTAAAAGATCAAGCAACAGGTCAACTATTGCTGTGAACAACTTGAAGAAACATACTTGTATGGTTTTTATATTGCCCTCATTTCACTCTTGCTTGCTGGTATCAGAATTCCATTTAATTTTTTTTTTTTTTCAAAAATGGGTTTCTGTCTTGGAATTTTTATTTCAGAGAAACCCAGGCTAAGAAATTTAATTTTCTCATCTGGTTATGCAATGAATTGCCATTATTTAAAATCAGTTGGTTAAGTATTCCAGTAAACCTGGGTGTTAAAAATAACCAGATTGTCCATAAATTCATGCAGAGACTGTAATGATAAAGTTATATTCTAGTTTAATTTTGATCTTAAGTATTCAACAGAAAAAAGGCTACCATATCTTGTGTTGTTCTAGCAAACTCAAGTTAAACTGATAAAAGTTTCATATCTTTTATTAAATTTTTTTTAATTTATTATTTTCATTTAGGTTGTTTATTTTTAAAGATTTATGTCATTACTCTTGCATGACTGGAAAAGAAACGTTATACAGAGCCCTCTGTATCTCCAGGTTCCACATTCATCAAATCAACCAACTGCAGAAGGAAAATACATGCTATGTAGTATACATGCTATACATGTATATACACACAAACACACACACACACATATATATATATATATAGACTTATTTCTTATGGTTATTCTCTAAATAATACAGTAGATCAACTTTTTATAGTCTTTGCTTTATATTACGTATTATAAGTAACCTGTAGATGATTTAAGGTGTGCAGGAAGATACTAATATATTATATCAATCTAACAGATCAATAGGCAATTTTAAAGGCAAACTACATTTATTTAGGACCAAATAATTTTGATTTGATGTACACAGACTTAGGGAATGCAATCTGGAATATTGCTTAAGGGGGGACTAAGTCAGGGGTTTCCCTCTTGTCATGAGGAAAGTGGCTGAAGAAATAGATTTTTATTAACAAACACACTATTTTTGAATATATATGTATATAATATATAATTAGTTAGTGGTTCTCTGTAAAGAATGAAAAAGGAACTGATCAATCCTCCAGCTAAAGTTCATACTAATCGGCTCTCAAATAATTGTTTACTTGATAATTTTTCAAAACAATTTATTTTGGGTCAGTCCAAAGACTTTTGGTCCAATTCAAAGGAGATAGTTAATGTCATTTATTTGCAATATATCCTGGAACCATTTTAAAATGAATTCACAGAGGTCAACTGTTTTATAGCTTTATTCAAACAGTAAGCACTTTTATGTAAGGGGTTTGAGCATCACAAAGGTAGGTATCTCAGAGGGTCCTTGAACCAGTTCTCTCAGATATCAAAGGAACACTGTATATGGCTTGACAGCCGTTATATTTTATATTATGGGGCTATACGTTTATGTTATAGTGATTCAAAAAAAATATTTGGTAATAGGCATTGTTCTGAGTATTTTTGTAATGAGTGTGATAACAGAAAGTTTCCCCTCAACACATTTAATATTTTGAAGCAGTGAGCAAGCAAGATAATGGGAACATAGGAAGAGAAATTAACAGGATTTGATGGTTTAAGAAGTCTTTCATGGAAGCTCTAGTCTCTAAATGGAGGGATAAGAATTCTGATAGAATTAATATTTTAAGAAAATCATTGATAAGCTAAATAATTGTCTCTTTATTAACTTTTAATATACTTAGAGATAAGACAATTAACCTGGGCACATAAATTCATTGAATTAAAATTCTCGAGGGTTTTTAGAAAGCTCAATGTCAGATTTCATTTGTAAATCAGAACCCAGTTGGAGATACGACTTGGCATATTGAATTCTTGGTGAGATGATGTTTCTCTGATATTTTATATCTTTTCCCTGGCTTAATTACTTTCATGGTAGTGTCTAATATTTTATTTCAAGGATTATTTTTAGAAAAGATTGTCACAATAGAATGTAATCTGAAGTTTTAAAAATTAACATTTTCTTACATCAAATCATATATAAACAATCTTTTTCCATTTTCCATTGCATAATATCCTTATTATTTTTCACTATGTGGTCATTTTATTATAGAAAACGTAACTAATTCACATCATGTTTAAGTATAATCTTTCCCTCACGAGCTTTATATATATATACATATACACAAATATATACATACACTTATATGCATATATACATGTACATAGGTTTATTTCCATTTAAAATAGTTATTTAAATATATCCCTCTTACCAAGCAATTTGAAAACTGGTACTTTAAGAATTTTCATAAGTATTTTTCTTATAATATCATCATTCTAAAGGAATTAAAATATTTTATTCAGTGGACCTATGTATGCCCATACATACATCTAGGTCTTCTCTCATCTATAGAAAAAGCCAGTTTGATTGACAATTACCTGCCATAAATTAAACTCTGCTTTATTAGTCCTCAAGGATATTGGAACTCAGTGACAGAAAACTCTTCTTCCTCTTTAAATTGCAATGCTTAGATGTCCTCTGGTTTCTGTCAACAGCTAGATAACTAATAATTTCTTTTTATTTCTTTCCTTCTCTTTCTCTTTCCTTCTCTTTCTCACTTCCTCTCTATCTTATGCCTGTCCAATTTCTTTTTATAATATGAAAAAATCAAAGAAGACTTTGTTCTCTTCTTAAACTTAGAAAAAAGGAGTTATTTATATGATTACAAGATACGATTACAAGAAAAAATGAAAAAAATGCATTAAACACTATTAAACTTTTTCAATAGATGATGTTTACTTGATTCCTTGGAGAAAATGTCTTAAATTCATATTAAGTAATCAAATCCTCTAAATCTTTGCATGCATCAGAAGTCACCAATGAAATGCTATGGATTGTGCATTAACTAGCTAAAAAAATTAGTTATTCTAGAAATATAGCACACTTTACAGGGTTCTTTTCTGAGTATTTCTTCTAATAGTTCCAAGAAATTGAAGAACAAGAAAATTTCATTATTTTAAGCTAACTCTAGTTAAAAGCAGATATAAAAATATAACCTGTGTGTGCCCTAGTGACCTAGTGGTCTACTATACCTGAAAGCAGTACCATATGCATTCCAAGGTTCCAGGTTCAAGACCCAGACTGGGGAAAACAATAGATGTGAACAAGTAAATAAAAATAAAGTGCTTCTTCCACCTCTCTCTTCCTACCTGTCTGCCTACTTGCCTTGTCTTCATTTCTGCTTGAACCTTTCCTTTAAGAAAAAGCAAAAAGAAAAAAAAAAACCAAAACACGGTTTTCTGGATTATTGCATGGTATTTTTCTCTAACACATCAGTTACTTATATTGAGAAAATAAATATTTCCTTTATCTCACCAGGACAACAGTATTTTTTAAAGCTCTCTGATTAATCCAATATACTTTCAAATTTGAAAACTAGTCCTTTAAGATTATGAGGGTTTTCTCAATAGTTATTTAGAACAGAAGTTTTCACTAATGTCTCCAGGGAGTTTTTAAAAAGGTACTTTTGTGTATTACCCTTAAAATAGCTCACAAACACTTATATATACATGGGATAACTTTTTTAAATAAATGTAAAATAGTATATTATAAACAAAAACCATTGCAAACTCAGTAATAACTCAATGTGTTCAACATAACCTAATGATCAACCTTACCACCATCATTATTTTTCCTAGTTCTAGTCAGTGCTTAAAATTCTTCTGTTTTTGTTTCTCTAGAGTAAATTTAGTCTCTAATCCCTATTGCAATAATTAAAAAAAAAAAAAAAAACAACTTTCCTAACTAGTTAAATTTGTCTCACGCAATTTTCCTGAAATTCTCACCTGCTCTATCACTTAAAAGCGGTGAGACCCCAAGTAATGGTTTAACCCTTAAAACCTTCACCAGCAAAAGAGGGGGAAAATTATAGTATTCATTACTCCCTAGAGTTGTTCTTGAGAATAAGTCATGTCAGTTAATTTTCTGATTTAGTTTCAGGCATGTACTGAAGGCATACAAGGACAAAAATATTGGTTCCCCAAACAAAACTGGAATGCTATTGCCAAAAGCAAAGAAATAAAACATGAGCAAACAAAGCCTTTTAGATTTTTTGCAGTTTTTTTTTATATTGTTAATCATTATTACTATTGGTAGACAACAACTATTTCCCAAAGTGAATAGCACTCCCTCCCTGTGATCACAAGGTTTTATTACTTTAAATTAATCACCTCCCATATATACAAGATGCATCAAAACTCAACTATAAATGCATTTTGGCTATTTAAGATTCTGCTGCATTGAAGTAAATAGTTCAAGAAATTTAAAGTGACTGAGAATCCAGCTACATTTTGGGGGTTATAATGATACTTGGATATGTGCAAGAGGACACCACAGGGCACAAGGCAGAAGCTCTTTGCTCAGGTTTAGTTTTGCCACTCACTAGCCCTGTGCCCATAGAGAAATAACTTAGATACTCTTAACCTTAAAGACTTTACCTGTGGAAAAAACAGAGTTATAGTAAATTCTCTGTAGCTATCACTTTACAGGTTTGAATATGTCTCTTTAGGGAACATTTACATTTTCTAAGATTAGATGCAGAGTCATGTTCAAAAGCAAGCCTTTTCACATTTTTTTTTGTTTAAATAATTCATAAAAATACTTCACAGGAAAATATATTTTTATTTTCCCTTTTTATTCTTGCCTAGCTTATGTTATAAAAATCACTTATCTATTTCTATAAATGTGAGGAAAATTAAATTTCTATATTCCCCAGAAAACTTGGCTAACTGTAAGTTTCTTATTAATCTTTTACAATGCTTTATCTTTTTTATAAGTATTTCATATAACTTTTATAAAGCTCACTAAAGTTTTTTTATTGTGGTTCCTTACAATTTGACAGTTTGCACATCTAGTCAAATGATAAAACAAGGTAATTTTCAAGTTGCAATAAACAAAAAAGTGAAATGGGGTAAGCTGGGCACAGTCAACATATATTTCAAGGTTCCCAGTTCAAGACCAGGATCAGAGAGACAACCAACAATGGACAACTAAATTAAATAGAGTGCTTCTACCTCCTCTCACTTCCTGCTTATCTGCCTGTACCTTTCTTTAAAAAAAAAGGGAAATGCCATTTATTCAAAATGAACATATAACAACCCAAATATTAGAAGTTTACACTAGCTCACTAGAAACATTTACACTAGATCCACTCCTGATAGCATGTTAATCAATCACCTATTTATATTTTTATGCAATAATTATCCATTGCATATCCTGAGCCTGGAACTAAGTAAAGTGTAGTTATTATAATTCTCGTGGTGTTTGGAAACAAATGGAAAGGCAAATAATAAGAATAAATAAAATACAATAATTGTTTAATTATAATAAATGGTTTAGAGACATACCTTAAAGTCTAATGAAACCAGATAAAAGAAGTCACTAAACCAATTAAGCATAGTAAAAAGGTATCTCTGTGGAAATTATACTCAAATTTCAGAGCTCAATAATTACCTTTATATAGCACACACTCATACACATACACACAAAAACACACAAACACCAATATATTATACAACTTATTAAATTGAAAGTGCATTGAGCTTTCACTATGCTGTTTCAAATATAAGAGTCTCCATGTGGGAAAAAAAACTCCTTATTTAAGGGATTTATCTAATCAAAGACTGTCTTTGAGACACATATAATTTAAAGAAAGTATAACTGTGAATATAACACAGATAATAAGGATAATTCTATATTTCATTCCAGAAAAAAAGGTAGCCTTATATATTTATGGGTAATCTTAGGGTGATAGATGGAAATAGAAATACTTACGGAGAATCATCTGGACTCTAATAGCTGGACAGAAGATAGAAAAGATTCCAAATAGGAGTAAATGCTATAGTAAAAGAGTATTAGAATCAGCTAAGTTTACAGATTAGAATATTTTTATTTTACTATTTTACAGGTAGAATAATAAATATAAATTTCTGCCTACATATTTCAGGTGAAAATTAATTCATCCATTGTATTCATAATCTGTTGCAAAATTATTATCTGACAATATAATCAGAAAAAGAATCTTTGAGGAGAGAAATTATGTAATAAATAGTTATTTAAACAATTTTGGCCCATTTTGGGGGGAAACAATAAAAATTTAATGTAGAAAGGAAAAATATGCATGAAAACGGAAAAATATTTTTGTAATATCACAATTACTATTTGTTGAATTACCAAAAGTGTCTTTAGAAAGACAAATCTTTGACTAAATTTTTCACTTCTCAATTACTGCAAATTAGTTGCTAACCTCAAGTGAGGGTAAAGACGTGTGTGAGAAGTGGGCAAAACAACAAGGAATTAATATTGATAAGATGAGTCAACTAATATTGCCAGTGTTACAGAGTTCTTTCAGTTGTGAAGGCATTGTTCAAAAGTTGATAGAACTGAAAAGAGAAACAGAAACAAAAAAAAAAGTAGATATTTCAAAATCACATCTCAATAATTAAGCGTTGGGCAAAGGGTAGACTTCCCCAGAACATGCTTGACAAGAATGCTGACTGTTTTAGATGGAAGGCAATTGAGAAATAGCAGAACCAAGAATGATGATTGCCTAATTACCACTTTCCCTAAAAACAGGAAGTAAGTTTTCTCTACCTAAACCAAAAGAGTCTTATCACCCCAGAGTAGGGTTTCTGAGGTCAGTTTTCCTATGCAAATGAATCCTTCAAAATTCCTTCCTAAATTGCATCTGAATCTGTTTCTTTATTCTGTCCTTTCCTGCCAAATTTATTACTCCTTTTCTAAAAACGACATAACTTCATCTTGCTGACTAGATCACAGAATCCATATTATATGGATCTCTGTGCACACAAAGTTAGTCTTTTCTCTTGCTAATCTCTCTTGCATTGCTTCATTTTTGGACCAAAGGAACCTAGAGATGCAAAGACAAGAGCACCCCCAAATGTCCTCTTCATATAAAAAGTACACTGAAAAACATCAAGTATATAGAATATAGAACACTTCAGCCAAAATTACCTAACCAATATTTTTAAATATTTCAACCAACAGTAGCAAGATATATTTCTCAAAGTGCACAAGAACAATCTCTCAAATAAATCAAATTATAGTTCAATAAATAAGTATTAATAAGTTAAAAAATTTTAAGTTATACAAAGCATATTATCTGAACATCTGAATTCATTAGAAATCAATACCAGTATCTGGAAAGTTCCCAATACTTAGAAACTAAATAATATACTTCAAAGTATCTGAATTGTAAAAGAAAATCAAAAGAAAAAATAAGAAGTACTTTCAACTGAAGAAAATAAAACTATAATATGCAAAATTTTGAAATGTCACTATGCTGTTGCAGGTCATTTTACAGCAATAAAATAAAACACAGCAAAAACTATACTAGCAAATAAGAGCCTAAAGTCACAAAATACGTGAAAGAAAGCATAGGCAGCAAAATTCTTGACATTTGCATGAGAGATTTTTGGGAACCCAAATCCAATGTTAAGAGAAACAAAATCTAAAATCAAAAAATGGGACCATATCAAACTGAAACACTTGTGCAAAGCAAAACATCCTCAAAATGAAAACATATAAAACTGAAAGGGAGAAAATATTTTCACATCCACATCTAACAGGATGTTAATATACAAGCTATATAAAGAACTCATACAACACAATACGACCAAAACGTAATTAAAAAATGGGCAGAAGATTAGAATAGACACGTCTTCAGAGAAGACATACAGATGGCCAAGAGGTTCATAAAAAAAAAATACTCACATCACTTATCATTACAGAAATACAAATCAATATCACAAGTTGTTACCTCAAACATATGAGAATGACCTACATGGAAAAAGACTAGAGCAATATATATTGGTGAAGGGTGTAGCACAGAATAAGGAACACTTATACACTGTTGACGGAAACATAAATTATTGTAGCCACTTTGGAATACTCTATGGAGTTTTCTTGAAAATCTAAAAATGTACTATATGGTTCAGCAATTCCACTTATAGTTATCTATCTGAATAATATAAAAACATTTAATTAGAAAAATATATACACTCCTCTGTTTATTTCAGTGGTATTTATAACAGCCAGGAAATGGAAACAAACTAAATGCCCATCAATGGGTAGGCAGATAATGAAGATCTAAACAAATAAAATACTATTTAGCTATTAAAAAAAAAAAGGAAGTCTTGAAATTTGGGACAACATGAAGGGAACTGTGGAAAGTAAGGATTCTAAAATTTGGGTGTTTGGTATATATGTAAATTATTGTGACATAGATATGTTGATTATCACAAATGTTTTATGTGTATGTGTAAAAATGTGTCAAATTATATAATTTAAATATGAAAATTGTTTAAAATTAATAATACCAAGCATGGAATAGAGAATAAGTGAATAGAATCACTCCTTTAAAAGACAAGATATATTGAGCAGGCTATAACCAAATTTTTTGCAAACAAATCTCATTAACAAGTATGAAATTCCTTTCTCAAGATTCACTCCCTGTCTTGGAAAACCTATGTCCTTAAGATTCTTACAGGTATCTCTTTGCTCCTAAAGTGACTAGTCAAGTGAGACTATCACAATGTTTAAACCTTTCCTGAAATTTAACTCCAAATGAAAATTAACCTGGCAAACATAATTGACATTTATGGGTTATTAATTAGTTTTGCAGAGACTATGCTTTTTTTATTAAAGGTTTATTTTAAAAATATGGTTGTTTCAGATATGAAAATCAAAAAGATTCTAGCAACATCTGTTTAACAGGTGTAAAGCAACATTTGCTTAACAGGATTTGCTGGAACTGAATGTGGTATCTTCCTTTAAATTGATTTCTTATGTATGTGCAAATAATTTAAAGTTCAGAAAGTCCTTGTGGATTTTGATAGGCCTGGAAAGTAGGGAAGGTAGTTAACAACCAAACAGGAGTTAAATGAAGTGAATAATAAGAGAAACAAAGAATATTTAAACATCAATGTATTTGAAAATAGACTGTATACTTGCTATAATGAATACAGGTAAATGCAGTTTTAAAATGTGAAAAAGTACAAAATATTAGAGCAGCAGCATAATTATGTCAGTGAATTGGCTTATTAGAGTTCAAAGTACTTAGGGAAATTTTATTTTTTTCCCTGGGAAAGGACTTATCACTAATTTCATTAAGGCATTTATGTAGCAAAAATATTTAAAGGACCACAATGTGATCTCTAGTAATTTAAATACATTGAGATAAACAATGTCTTATTATTATTATTCTGAGATATTCTAGGATAAAATTATTCTGAGATAAAACATTATTCTGAGAAAAAAATAATTTAACTTTTACACAAAGATACCAATGCTTAAAAAATATCAACAATTATGTTTGTATATTTTACATGATTCAGTGGTAAAAACTAAAGTCTTCAAAGGAAAAATAAGTGAAATAAGAATTACTCTTGAAATGAAAGTTGAATTAGTATACTTTTCGGGAATTTTTCTAATTTATTTGTTCTGAGAATTAAGCTATTAGTAAAAGTTAATGGTAATTTAGTAAAGCTACATTAAATCCTTTGTTAAATGTGTGATGTAATCTATAAAATTTGAAGATTTATCTAAACACTATGCTCACCTAGATTTTTACTGATTAACTCATGTGATAAAATATTTGTTTTAGTAATTACCAAAGAACTAAGACAAAAAGAACATTTTAAATGAATGAAAGATTCAAGTGAAAAATACTATGAATTTACAGAAATTGGCATATATAACTAATAATAATTGAAAACATATGCATTCTCCATAATAAATCCTAATTCTGGCACATCGTGGTGGCTTAGTGGTTTGGTCAGCTGACGGCCTTTGGTCAGCACATCCACATATATCCCAAGGACCTGGGTTTGTGCCCTGGGAATGCGGAAACAACCAAGATGAATAATCAAACAAAACAAAGTATTTCCTCCTCCTCCTCTATCATCATACCTGCTTATCTCTGCTGATCATCATTCCTGCCTGCACCTTTCCTTTAAAATAGTTTATTTTGAGACAAATGAATTAATTTATTTGTCTCAAAATCTGCTTTATTTGCTTTTTCAGTAATTCAGAAGCCATGTGCATATAAATGTCTATTTTACCTTTTAATATTTTATACTTATTTGATTAAAAAATTAAAATGTAATATTTTAAAATATCGTTTTACTTTGTATTCATCTATTTGTGTCAAACAGGATTTTTTTAAAGATTAAACAAGAGAAAAGTGTATTTTCTCCTTAAATCATAAATCATCTTACTTCATAATTAAGGATGCACTGTACTGAAATATTCAGTATGTTGGAGAGTTGACTATGGTAGGCGTTAATGAGTGAATAGCCACAGAGGGAAATGTGAAGATGTGAGTCATGCAAAAACAGATTAAAATAGAGTTTTTTTCTAAAAGGTATACTCAAAATTGGTATCTTTATGTCTTTTCTACTGACACTGAAATTTAAATTATGACAAGAAAATAATTTTTCATCATATTCACCTTTAGGATAATGTCAGTTTTAGCAATTACTCTTAACTCTGATGAAATTAAATTCACTTATCTAAGTCATATAAGGACTCTGGTTCTACTCTTTTTATTAAGGCAAAGAATATCTCATAAAATTTGTTTCTCTTGGAAAAGTTAAATTGCCCTTGAACAGCTCTTTTTCAAATGTCACAAGTTTGCCATGATGACACATTAGTGTGAATCTGTGTGCAATGTTAATATAAACACTGCAAAGGCAATGAAGAAAATAATTGGGTGATAGTATTATATTCCCAAGTTACATACTTGGGGATGTTCATTGCCTAAGATTACGTATCCTGAGAGAGAGAGATCCAGGGTCAGATTGCTGCTTGTTGAATGTTGACACAAAGTTTTGCATTTGTTTAGGTTCAGAAACTGTCAGGGTGTTTACTGTCTTTTTAATAATCTGTAAGCTATCTTTTAAAACATTTACAAGAGGCAGGAAAATAAGCAAGAATAGTTTCTGAGAAAAATAATACAATTTTCATATTCTTGAAGAAAGTAGAAAGGAAAATCATTTACATAATAATTTAAAGATATAAACAAGTATTGTTTCTAAGAAAGCAATGTTGGTGAGTACTGTAGGGTTGTTTGTGAACTTTCCCCTCCCTAAATTTGTATGTTTAGGTCTGATTCCTATTGTGATGGAGATAGGAGGCAAGACCTTTAGGAGATACTTCCATCATGAAGAAAGAATTCTTTGAGTAGAATGTGTGCCCTAAGAAGAGAGCTGAGAAAGAGGATCTCTCTTTCAATCATGTGACGCTAAGGCAAGAAGGTGCCTACTTTCAAACAAGGAAGAAGGCCCTCATCTGAATCAAATCAGTAGACAGTTTGATTCTGAATTCACCAGTATTCAGAATTATGAGAAATATGTTTCTGAACTTAAGCTATCTGGCTTGATACTTTTGTTGTTATGGCCCTAATGAAGAGAGTGACAAACATTATATAATATTTATGACTCAGTTGAAGACACACCTGTCACACTGTTGCAAAATAGCCAACGAGATCAGAGAGACATATACCAGAGTAGAATTTAGGAGCAGTTTATTAGCTGGTAACCTTATAGAGTAAAACAGACTTAAATTACAGGGCCCCAAACCCAAATAATGCAGGGTATTTATAATTTAGTATTTTTTTTTCTTTGTCCCCGGGTATGCTAATAAGCAGTTTACAAAAGTAGAGATCACATTCTAAAGCAGAGGTTGGTTTGCATAAGTAGAGCTCACACCCTAAATGTCTTAAACTATCTTGTTTGACATTTCACTTCTTCCTAGATCTCAGCAGATTCACAGTAACCCCTCCAGCCAAGGTCTTACTGGGAGGGTCTAAGGTTTCTGTTTCACTGCTAGAAGATCTAGAAAGCGGGGACCCCAGGGCTGTTTGGTTTCCAGAGTAACCCAGCAAAAAAGAGGTTTCTCTAATTCCCTGTTTCAACACTAAATTATTAATAAGAAAGAGTTAATATTTTAATACAATGGTAGAAAAATGCAGTGAATGAAATTTGTCAGCCTTCTTGCTTGTCCTGATTAGTTACTAGGTGAATTCATTGTTTAATAACTTGGGTCTTGAACTAAATCCTTAATTTTTCTTATCAGCAGAGAAATGCTTTATAACAGAGAACCTAAACAACACAACTTTTATAGGGTCACCAGATTTGTTTTATAGTTTATCTTTAAGTAAATATAATTCCATGTTTAAAGGGGCACAGACATTTTGAAAAAATAAATTTATTTAGATATAATTGATACCAAAAATTGGGCAGTGCCCAATTTTATGAGCTTTTAGACACACTTTTGTTGGGGACTTGGGCCAGGCCACAAAGCCAGGCTGATGCAATCCAACGGAAAATTACACTCAGAGGTACCTCAGCCACTGCCCTGTTTGCCTAACGATCGCCTCCCTATTTCATAAACAAAGCATAAACATTAGCAACCAAGAATATTAGCAACCAATCAATTAGCAACCAGTCAGAACCTTGATCACACGCACTAGCAATCAATCAGAGTCTTGATCACGCACTGTACATGCACCCACCCTCCAATCCAACTAAAGAGCAC
>RJWH01005340.1:62960-79487 GCA_004363575.1 Solenodon paradoxus | reverse complement strand
TGAACCAACAGTTACTCCACCAGGGTGCACCCCGAGCGAAGGATTATTCCTATAAACTATTGCTCAGCAAATGTTTGTGGATTAAAAGCCGTATCACATATGTAGCAACTCTATTTTTTTTTTTTATCTTGAACAATAAATAGATCAGTTGAGCACCAAATATGTTCTTTGAAACTCTGCAGAACTCTTAGGATGTAACAATTATAAAAAATGAGACAGACGAGGGTAGGAATTTTATCCCTATTTGTTCAGTGTAGATTCACACCCTCACTGGGTGGTTCTGAGCTGCTCTCAAGTATAAACACCACTTCTCATGCTGTTTATTAACTTACCCTCGCTTTAGACTTCTAACGCAGATCGTCCCTGTTTGCCTGCTGCTGCCAGTCATGTCCCTCATCACAGACCTCTGATGGCCGTCGGCTCGGGAAGCTTCTAGAAGACTGCAGTGCATGTACTGCCCGCTGACAGGTGTTCCGTGCGTGGCGTCCACACGAGCCACCGGCCAGCCTGGCTCGAGAACCCTGAGGCGCTGTGAGCCACACATTCAAATGCATGTTCAGGGGGCCCCAAGAGGCTGCCTGCAGACCTGGGGGCGCCGCCGTGGGCCTTCTAGCCGGCGGAGCCCGCTTCGTCCTGTGCAGACTCGGGTCCTTCACACTGGACTTTACTGACCCTCCGGGAAATCAGGCCTTTGTTCAGAAATGGTGTCATGTGTGATTTTGCACTAACGCAAAGGCGACTTATTTGCCGTTCCTGACAATTTCCCAGGCTTCCTTCCACGCCAATGAGAACGTAAACGGTGGTCAAAAACCCATAGGTAGTAAAAGGGAAAGTAATTTTATTTGAACTGATTGAAATTAAAAACCATGTTGCACATCACTCGTTGATCATACTTATACAAAATTGTGATTTGATATAGTTTTCCGTGTTGGGTAATAGAGGAATCATTACTACGCCTTTAAAGTGGGTTATAACATCACCGAGTATTTTCTTCTTTGAGTTCTCCTTCCAGTTCTCTGAACAGGATTCTTCTTTTAATTAAAATAAAAGCACATTTGCCTTCTCCTGCCCTGGCCTCTCTCCTGGCGTCGTCCATCAGCCCAGGGAGAGCAGGAACCAGGGTGAGGCCGAGGCCTGCGTGTGTGGTCCCGGTGCTGGCGTAGGGGCGGGTTACACGACAGGCAGGACAAGGTGCCTCGAGTCCCGCTGAAACCCACACGGCCAAGCCCGGGTGCCGGCGGCCGGGCCACTACCTGCTTCATTTCAGCACAGACATTTTGCTTTAATGCCGTGTTAATGGGAGGAATCAGGGATGCATTAATACAGGTCTTTGTTCTGACCCAGGAATCATGGATATTATCGAATGAATATGCAAATGACTCCAGTTCCCTGTTCCTGAGTCTCTGTTCTGGGAAGAGCCAGTGAGCGTTTCCCCCATCAGCCGTCTGGCTGTGTGCAGCGATCAGCAAGTACCGGGGTGGCTCATCGCCACCTACGACGGATCCGCACTTCACACCGTCAAGAAAGGAGGCAGCTTCCTTAACTCAGGCCAACTGATCAGATATGAACATAAGGACTTGAGGCTTCAAAAGGAACGTGCCAATACAGAGCAGTGTTCAAAGGACCCAGACCATGGATTTCAGGGGCCTCAGTGTTTGAGTAGATTCCAGGGGACGTGGTGGGACTCCGGTTCGGACACAGACCACCTGCTCATGGATGTCTCCGTGGGTCAGTGCACTCGTGTGGACTCGGGGGGCTGACGTGGTGATTCCTTCCTGAGAGGGAAGCAGCCGCGTTGATGGGTTGTAAGGAAGAATGAGATAAATGAGAAAACAAATGCAGACTGGGAAGCGTTTTTATGCGGAAACTTCCAACATTAAAAGGGAATTCTCCCCCAGCCCCACGTTTTTGTAGATTACGCTCCACAATCTGCGCTGACTTTGTGGCATCAAAACCAGCGAGAGTATTTTTATGTTTTTGTCCACAGAGTGGACAGTAAACAAAACAGCGAGCTGTATTCCACTTTGCTTATGTCTCTGCCCAGGATGCATGGTTTGCACCTTTTCATTCGAATTCTTTGTAAATCAAATGTGACTTTATTGCATAAGTGTCACTGGTATTCATTTATGTGTAAACTAATGAGCACCCTGACACATTCCTCACATAAGTAAAAATTCTTGACATGCACGAACAAATCACTGGTCTGGTGATTTGCGTCAAAAAAGCAAACTAAAATGCATGGATTTGATTTCTTTTCTCTGGAATGCAGCTTTGGCTGAGCTCGAGAGGCAGAAACAAATGATCAGCTCTTAAGAAATGAAGTTATTTTCTTCATACCTAGCTGAAATTTTTCCTATGGGGTCTTGTTTCAGGATTATGCAATAAAATCATCAGATCAGGATGCCCAATTCATCTCTTAAAAATGGTTAAGATATTGAGCTCCCTCCCACCTATGGTGGTTTATGATGATCATGTTTGTTTTTACTCCGTGATCTTAAAAGTAAAATAAAAGTATCTGCTATGAAAACTGGAGAGCTGTAAACTTGGGGCGACGTTTCCAGCCTGCGCCACACTGTTCATTATGACATCAGGTCTCTAGAGGTCACAAAACCCTTGTGGGTGGTGCCAACTCTTGTCACACCTCCACTTTGTAAGGTTAAAGAGCCAGGAGAAAGGGTGCAAAAAAGAGTAAAAAAAAAGAATATTTTCATACCCTTGCAGGGTGGTATTTTTCAAATCACTCCAAATATGTATTAATGATTCCTTTAGTGTTTGCATGCTTAATTCAGCTAATCCATGCCATAAATACGCTTCCTCTACATGTAACTGGAAACCAGACGTCGCTGTTACTGGTCTGCTTGCTCTATTTCCCCCGCCCTGATATTTGAAGCATAATTAACAGATGAGTTACTTTATCCATTTTCAAAGGTTTGGGGTCAGGAAGAATAAATAGCTTGAGATGATCCAATATTCCTTCTACCTTTCAGCTGTGACACTGGCCTTTTTATAATGCATATGAAAGTAAGCTTTTTCTCAGAGGTCCTGTCATTAAAAGGCTCACAAAATGTGGAAGATTTCTTGGGCTTCATGAGTCACAATTCTGGAGACAGCGAGTCATGACAATATTGTGACTTCTCTTACTTTTCCTGAAGTGTCAGAGTTGGCAGCATGGGCTGTGAACATTTATGCTTTATGGCCCCACCGCACCATTTATGTCGCATTTCTGCGGAGTCTTGACAAGACAGTGTCCATACAGCTCAGTTGGTTAATACAGAGACAGATACCACTTTTTTAAATTTTTCTTGTTAATAGCTCCCGTCACGCCAGTCCTTTGGCATCTCAATTATATTAAAAAATTGATTTATGAAAAGTTTTTCAGATTTTCCCTGTATTTCCACCACTAAATTTTTCCAATTGTGTTATAAACGTGGGTCATTATGTCTTAACAAGGCCCCAGGGCACTAACTCCTCCGTTTCTCTGGGAACTGCCCCCTTGGGCGGGGGCGGGGGCACCTCTTTCTCCCCGCTGAGGAGCTCCGGGTCTTCCGACTGCTCCCTTCTGCCCCCAGGACCCCGCCTCTTCCTTCACTCCTGAACAGCACGTGCACTTTCCCTGTCAGCACGTGCTTTTCTCCTGTATTTTAGTTTTGAAAGTGTTCCAGGAATCCCCATGGCCTCTAGGCTTCGTCAGGGAGACAGCTGGCATTGTTTCTTCGCTGTCTCCCTCCTCCCTGGGAAAGAGGAAGCCAAGGATCTTCAGATCCATTTTCTTTCTTTTTAAAAAAATTATTAGGGCTATTTATTTTTTAAGGAAAGGTGCCAGCAGGAATGAAGATGGCAGGCAAGCAAGAGAGAGGAGGAGGAAGCCTGTGTACTGGATTTTGTTTTAGTTGTTTACGCTGGCTGCTTCCCTCGGGCCCAGGACTCCACCCTAGGGGCATGCGGCCTGCGCTTCTTTGGAGGTGACTGACCCAACTGTTACTCCACCAGGGCGCGCACAATTTTTTTTTTAATTAACTTTTGTTTTTTATCGACGGAACACTGCATTGAAGCCTTCTGCAGGTTTACGGGGTACATCATCGTCAGTCGATGAGTCAGCATCTGCATACAGGACGAGCAGTTCACCCACAGTCCAGTCCCAGCCTTCACCGTGGAATCAGTCGCCTTTGCTGCGTCGTGTGTCAGAACGACGCCAACCACGCAGACGCAGGCAGACTGTCCGGGGGAGATGTACGCAGGACTCCTCTCTGCTCCCAGAGTGGACGGTGGCTGTATCACTGTATCGTTAAACTCCGTCTAAATTTTCTGTGCATTTTTTCTCTTTCTTCGTGGTAACACTTTGGTCACCCCTGCAGTTCACACTGCGAGCCCGTCCACTGTGGGATGGGACATCGGTCTCAGTCTGGAGTGTTCTCATGCGCCCACCCGGCCGTCCCCTGTGGGAGGTCCAGGGCCTCACGTGTCCTCTGTGTGGTTGACTGTCTTCACCTAGTGCCGACCCCCTCAGCACTGTGAGGCGGCAGCAGGTGCTCGCCTCTGTGTGCGCCTTGGCACCGTCTGACGGGTCTGCTGGCCGTCCGGACGAGTCCTGCCATCACCTGCGGATGCCACTAATCCGAGAGCCCTGAGATCATCCTGCACGAAACAGGGCGGGGAGACAATTTCATTGAAGTAGCTGCCTGCTGTGCATGTAAACGGGGGAAGGAGGGACTCACACTGCTCCGTCCTTCAGTGGTGACTTGGTTTTTCAATGCGCGCAGTGGATTCAGGCTGTGACGATCGCTTCTGAATTGTTCCAGGCAGAGTCCCGAGGGCATTTTACTGAAGTGCCCTCAGAACCAGCGTGGCTGGTTTTTATGACTGAGGCTCATTCCTTTGTTTCCAGAATGTCGGACTCACGCGCCGGCTCCTCATCCGCGTGGCTGGTCATGTCCCCACGGCCACCACCCAGAGCCGGCCCTGGCCTCCGTCTTGCACATACGGTTCGGAGGCTCATGACAGCTGAGAGATTCTACAAAGCGTCAGGAACTGTAGGTGAAAGGCACCATGTTGGTTAGTTGCGTTGTTCCCAGTTCTTCCCTGACTTTTGAAAGCTCTCCTTCGTGAGGCCGCTTGAACACGTCTCGCGTGCCTGTCCGGGGTTTCCTCACAGCCTGTGGGGAGCTCCCCTTGCTCCTCCTCTGGTTTGCTGCGGTCTGCTCTGCGGCCTCGCGCACGCTCCCACCAGCTCCTGGCCCCGGCGGCTGCCCCGCTTGGAGACCTTTCCTTCAATGACCTCAAACTCCACTGGACGCTCACATGTCCCGGTCCCCCGAGAACCATGGACGTGCGCTCTGCTCTGTGTCTCCTCACGCGGATACCGGGGATGCTCCAGCCAGCCACTCATTCTAAGGCCTCCTGAGACGAGAAGAAACACCAGTGTGTGTCCCTGAACTTCAGAAGGCGGTGTCACGCTCTCCCTCAGACTCGTCCCTGCAGCCCTGAGTACAACGGTGCGTGTCTGCCGCTCTGCCAGGGTGCGCGTGACTCCAGACCGCGCTCGACGCTGTGGACTCAGGTCACTCCGTTCTAAGCTGGGGAAAGAATGGCTCCATGACATTTGCTTCTTACGGTTGTGAAGATTGAATCCATTCCAGGGAAACACTAAGACTCAAGAACATGGCAAACAGGTACAAGTAATATTGCCATTGCATTTTTATTATGATTTGTGTGTGATCTCCTTATGGCCCCTTATGTGGACTGAAAGAGCAGGTGCCCGCCCCCCACTTCAGCAGGGCAGCATCTACTCCTAGAAGCTTCCTTCAAATAATGTCCCCAGCATCGTACTAGAATTCCTTATTGATGTCAACTCTGCAGTGCTGTGTTTTCTGCTTTAGTCTGCTTTGCTCTCTAACTTTATATACTGTTCATTTCTTTAAAACATGTCTCACTTGTGACCCAAAGTTAGCTCTGAGGCCATTGCTGAAATTCCAAGACACTAGGAGAGATTCCTTTTATGATGTTTTATCAGGAAAACATCATTCCTGTGCCTTAGCCCACAGGTGGGCTATACTAATACTGACAACTCGACAACTTTCCAGTAAAGCTTAGTGGAATGAGGATGCCCAGCTTCTGCTTTTCAGGTTATTCTCATTACTTGCATTCCTGTTAGTCTATACATTTATGGAAACATGGAGGAATGAGACTGTTCTCTGCCCAACTGAGCCTAACCGATAGTCTCAGTACAACGAGCTGGCTGGTATCAGAGGTAAAGAAATCAGAGGCAGACCAAAGAGGAAATGACAGCGTTTTCAGTGGTAGACCCTCGTCTCTACACACCCCACTTCCAACCCCCACCAGTGAAAAAGTGCCGACAACAGAGTCAATGCACTCATTCAAAATCTGGGTGAAATAGATACTTAAATTATGCTTCATTTATTACAGAAAGCAATTGACATGTTTGGGGCACTAAAATAAAATATATTAAGTATTCTAGGTATTGCTTGTGTTTAAAAGTTAATCTTATCAGAGCCCCTCAGGCTGTAATTCATGATGAAAAGATGGTAAGTAACTTAACCAGCTACACATTTAATATTTGGGTAAAAGATAAAACAGTTGAAAAGTGGCTTCATCTACTCCAGGAATAAACAGAACAAAAGCAAACAAAAATAAATAAGCAACAAAGCTCTCAGAGCAAAATAAGAAAAAGTAGCAAAGTGCAGAAAGGAAGTGATGAGCACATTTCACTTATAAATTGAAATTGATATTCTTAAGACCTTACCAAATATAATTCAAGAATACTCTCACAGAGAAAATAACCATGACAACACACGAATTTATGAGACATGTAAGAATGATGGCCATTAGGGAGATAGGTGCCTAATATAAGACAATCACACGTGAACTAAGAAAGATTAAACACCCGTTTCTTTTCATTAAAATTTTGTTTGTTTCTTTCCCCGGTCGCAGGTCTTCATTCCAGATCCTTGGGCTTTGCATGATCTATCCACCAAGGTACCTGCTCATTTAACGTATATTGAGGTTTTTGCCAAAGTTCAAAACCTGCTGTTTGATTTATTAGTGAAATAAACACCCTTTGCTAGTGTGGTGAGACCTGGCCATTTCAGAGTCGCAGCCTCTACATTACACGTAACGGTCGTGCAAACTAAGCCGGACTGTGTCACGAGAGTGCAAAGCTCACAGCATCGGAGGAGCAACCGGAGTGTATGTTCCACATGGCCACACAGGTCTGGTCACGGTCACGGGCGAGTGTCACAGGGAACGCACAACAGGAGTATAACACCTGGGGTCATCATAAGGGGTGAGGTATTGGAATGAAAAAGGGTTAAAGTCCTTACAAGCACGTTTAAGAAAGTGAATGGTACGTAGATTCTGCAAATAAAGATGGGTCTCCATTGGCCCGGCTACCCCAGTCCTGGGCATCCATCCAGGGGACACGAAGTCTGCGCCCCATCTTCATAGAAGCACAGTTCAGTGGCCAAGACATGGACACGACCTCCATGCCCGTCCACAGATGGTGGAGAAAGAAGCTGTGGGCTACTCGACGAAATTCTAAACTGCCTATTAAAAGAGATGAAATTGTGTCCCTTGTAATGACCTGGATGGACCTGGACGGGATCCTGTTAAGTGACATAAGTCAGAAAGAAAAAGAGAGACCCAGGATGGTTTCACTCATCTGTGGAATATAATACATGAAACAAATGAACAAACAAATCCCGTCAAAAATAGGAGGACGCGGGACTGCGGTTACGGGTGGCGGGAGGAAGAGGGAACAGGCGGTGGTCAAGGACACGGGACTCTGTGGAGGGCGTGGCGTGAACACAGACTGAGAGGCCATGCAGTGTGCTGACATGCATGCGGCGTTGCGAAGAAGAGAAATAATGAGCATGACTATTGAAGGAAGAAAGTGAAAGCAGTTCTGCTGAGAGAAAGGGTTAATGTCAGACAGCTGGCCGGATATGGAGAGACGGTGGTGCTGACGGCGGGATCGTGGGAAGAAGACTGTTCCCCGCAGGAAGGGACAGTCCATGCAGGACGGTGGGTCCTGGCTCGGGGTCCTCTGCAGCCGCTGAGACCAGGCTGCCGGGACGTGCTGGGAGCAAGGGGCCCTGGGCTGCAGGCCCAGGATGCTGCTGGGAGAGCTGCTGGGTGACCAATGGCCACTGCGGGCAGGAGGCCTTCTGTGTGCCGAGTGCAGCGGCTCTCGTCCACTGGGCTTGATGAAGCTGTGGCTCGAGGGCGAGGGACACATTTTGTGTCTCTGCTTTTCATGAAGGTTGAACGTTCAGTCAGGCACTTCCGAGGACTAAACACGTGCCGGACACCGCAGAATTTCTCAGAAGGCAAACCTCCTTTTCAAACTTGGATCCCAAGTCTGTACTCTTGTTTTTCACCCAAAGTTGCACCGTTACCAAAAAAACCCATCTTCATGCTTTATCTTAAGTGAACAGGCTGGTTTTTCACACAGTTACAGACGGGAGTCGCTTCTCGCATCCACAACCGACTCGCTCATGCAGAGCTTCTGATGAGAGTCAACTCAGACCGGTGAGAACAAACTCAAAACCGGGGTGTGTCTGCCGCCATGGTCGCTCAATTCCATTTGGAAATGCTGGATGGTCTGTTGGAAAACTTGAAAAATGCCTTTACCCGTGGATTCATTTCCTACACTTCTAGAAGGTCGTGTCTCCGAAGGAACTGTCCCGATTTAGAGGCGGTGCTTGAGAGAGGTCAGTACGGGGCTCTGTGGCCCAGTGACCTCAGGTCACTTTCTATTGAATGCAGACGACTCATTTGAATATTTGTCTCATCGTAATAAGGATGAGAATAATTAGCCCTCTAGCCTGTGTGCTGGTCACATTCCACCCCTCAAAGCTCTGTGCACAGAATAAATGATGATGCTAGACCACGCACCATTCTTTAGCTACGTGAAACCAGAGGCCACCCGATTACCCGAATGTCAGAAATACTGCATAAACCCTGGTGCATCGACTTCTTGAAAGAGTAAGACCACTAACATTGCACTGAAGATAAAAATGCTAGTAAATAAAATATTAAACGGGCATGTCATGTTCATAAATGTGGCAAATGGGAGAGAAGTCATTGTCCCGTCAGGAGTGGTTGTAATTGTTGAAACAGAGCCTATTGCTCCTGAGTCTCTCTTCTTCCTACGATACTTTAATCAATGTGTTTGCATGGCTTAGACAGGGAAAGAGCAAGCATCTGAAAAATAAAAATAGCGATGTATGTTATTCTTTGAAATAAAGCGTAGGGCAAAAAGATGGAAGAAACGGTCTCTGTAGTGGAAACCACATGGCCAGTGTCTGAGGCCGAGACGCGGGGAATCTGCTGCACCGCCCGCGAGGGACTCCCAGGCGGTGGAGGCTGGTCTCTCGCAAAAATGAATGTGAGATATTTGTTTGCCTTAGTAAAGGCGCTGATCACACGCGTCTCAGAAGAGCGGTGGCCACACAAGTCTTGACACCAAAGCAACGGATGAGAGAAGATGTCTTGACCGACGGCCCAGTGGACACTGCGCCTGAGGTTCTTGCCTGTGCTTGAGAGAAAATACTGAGGATTTGTTGGTAACTGGTGTTTTGGGCTCATGATGTCGGTTTATGGCATCATTTCCTGCAGTCTCTGTAAAGCAGATGATTCTTGGCGCTGCAGACCACACGCGATCCATCTGTCAACTTCGGATAAGCTCCTGCAGACATAATTTTGACCTAAAGCCATTATGATTCTTAAACCAACTTTCAGAAAGATGGTTTTCAAAGAAACCCAGCATTTTCTTCCATGCTGCCGAGCCGCCACTTCACGGCGCGGGGCCTCGGCTGTTGGCTGGAGACGCGCCGGAGGCAGAAAGCTCCACCCCCCGCGGTGTAAGTCAGCCCGTCTTTGGGGGACAGGAGCCGCACTAGGCCCCGCTCCTTCCTGGCTCTGAAAAACCAGCTGTACCACGGTCGTCTTGCCACGGGGAGGCAAGCGGCTGTCTTTTCGGGGCACCTCGCAGAGTCACTGAGGATCAGAGAAGTGGTGCCGTGCGCGGTGTCAGGCTCCCGTCTCAAGCGTCTGCTCCTTTCCCAGACGACCCCCGAGGCTGGGGTGGCACTTCACCCCTCGCTGTCCCTGCAGCAGGGCAGCCGTGGGAAGAGGCCGGAGTCCAGCGCCGCAGGGCAGGAGGGTCCCGGGCAGCGGGAGCGTGGAACGCCTGGTCTCTGCCGCGGGGAAGCCACAGCGAAGCTACAGCGTCTGCCCTGAGCAGGATGGAGGATTAGCGCTGGAAATGAACTTGAAACGTGACCGCCCAGGGGAGAAGGTGGGGTTTTGCTGCCCTGTGTGCCCTCAAGCTCTTATCGAAACCAACAGTCTGGTCCCTGCAAAGCTGAGCGGCCCGAGGGGGCCACGTGCTCAGACCCAGCTCCGAAGTGGTGCGTAGCGGGGACCAGGGGCCACAGAGGGCGAGGCTGCGGTCCTTCGTCCCTGGGGAGACGCTGGGCTCTCTCATAGCTCACCACGCGGTCCTGCGGCCCCCGTGGGTCTAGGACAGACGCATGGGGCCTGCTGACCACGTTTCAGGCCCCCCGACTCAGATCCCGCTGGGCCGACTTGCCCGCCCTCCTCGGCCAGGGTGCATGGGGGGTCCGGGCCAGGGAATCTGTCGTTGGATTAGATCAAGTGTGCGTTCAAACAATAATGTTTCATTTACAACATCATCATCAGGTATCTCCTAACGGCCCCGCCAAGCGGAGCAGGGGTTCGCTCTGTGCTCACAGTGAAAAGCGGCACCACTTCCCGGGAGATGCGGGATGCGGTTCATCACCAGGGTCGTGCCCAGACGCCACTGCTCCCCAAGTCATGTCAGTGACAGCAACTGCGTCTCTACAGTCTGTGCATGGCACTTACCAAAGTCCTCCTCTGACCCGAGAGCAGTCATCACCGCTTTAGAGACCAGGAACCGAGGCTGGGGGGCCACACAGCCCGTCCGGGAGCCTGTCCTCTCTGCGGAGCTGAAGCCTGCACGGTGCCAACTGCCAGTCCTTCTCCCTGCTGAGCGTAGTAACACCAGTGACCTCTGCCGTCGACTGGCCCTGTGTATCCTGCAATGTCCGGGGGACGGAACGATCTGACACTTCCTGAGTGAGTGGCACCCAAGGCCTCACTCTACTTGTCGGGGCCAGACCGGGCTGCCTCTGACGGGACAGAGCCCGGCATCGCTGCCTCGTGACTCCCGCCGTCCCGGACGGAGCAGGAACCGGGCCAGCAGCTCCTCGTGGCTGCTGCAGGACTCAGCTGTCCCCAGTCTGCAGCGGTCAGTGGCTTGTGGGGTGAGTTATTCATATCTGCAAAGGTCAGTCATTTCAAAGCACGTTTCATCAGACTGCTCACTAACATTAAAAATCACTTACGACCAATCATACGATGAAACGGTGAGTCATTATGAGTGGATATGATATTTTCTCTTTGTATTTAAACACACGTCAATAAATACGCAAATGGATAAGCCGTTCAAAAGTGAATGGTGACTCTCAGAATGATGTCATTTGTGATTTTTAATGAATTTCTTCAGCTTGCTTTACTTTCTAAAGTTTCTGCTACAAGCATATGTTTACAGTGAGAACATGGTTCTGACAATGATCACCTTTGTTGCGAAAAAAAAACACATTTGGAAAAATGTAAAATGATAAATAATCTGTGAATAAAGGGACAAAATACCTAACATCACCTTACCTGGAGAAATGTCACATTTTGATGACCGCACTTTGGATCACCTTCCTGCACACACTCTCACTCACCTTCTATAAACGGCATCAGTCGGCTTGTCCATCATCCTTATTTTCACTCAGCGAGCTCTGGGATCCGGCCTTTGTTGGTGAACGATCATCACATTGATTTCATCAGACACTGGGGCACAGGTAGGAATATGCGTTAACTTCTTCATCAATTCCTTATTGTATTACAGTATAGACACAGTTCTAAACGTTTGGCCTGCATATTAAAAACTGCCTGACATGCCTCACATTGGGAGCTGGAAGCTGGGGTGAGAGCGGGGCGCACACGCTGGATGGTGGCAGGAAGTGTGTGGAGGCCCCGCGCCTACCTCCCGCCCAGAGGCCGTGACTCGGTGCAGGGACACACCTGTGTCGGGGCTGCTGCTCTGCCTTCTGTGCACGCACATGCCCGACACAGAGAATCATGTCCGCACACGCGCTGAAGAAGAAGGCGCGCATGTTAAGGACACATATGTACAGGTGTGCATGCATTTCCGTAGTTTCAGATGGCTTGATTCTGGCAACCTCTGCACGTCCCTCGGCCACCTGGCCACTGCTCAGCTGAGCAAGCAGGGATGCTGACTGAAGGGACGCTCGCAGCCCTCCGGGGCCCTGAGGCTTCCACAGAAGGAAAGCACACTGTTCCAGCAGCAGAGAGGGGAGTTCATTTTGGATAAAAACACCCGTCTTCACTTCCTCCTAAGACAAGCACGTGGCCGCTGTGGGAGCCGGCCTGCATGGATGTCAGCTGCCAGGCCCGCTGGGGCACCTCCCGGAGCCTCACCAGCCGTCGAGGCCAAACCAGGGCCCTGGCCGCTGGCAGCACACGGGCCTGGTCCATGCTCACCGCTGCCTCGGTGCCGCTATATGGCCTCCTGTCGCTGCTGTCGTCGCGGCTCTCGGTCTGCGCTCCACCCACCGTCTCCTGACGTCCCCACCAACGAGGTGGCCCTCGGTCCAGTCTGGTTCGTGGGCTGAGTGTGGACCTGTCAGGGGCAAGGTGGCCTTGGGGACTCTCCCAGCCCCTGTGGAGGACTGGCGGGGGTGACCACCGAGGCTTGAATGAGGCCCGCATGGACTTGGGTCTCAGAGACCGGGCGGGTGAGCTCTCCTCTGGCCCCGTGCGGCGGCTGCCTTGGAGCAACGTCCTGTGACCAGAACCGCCCGCTTTACGGCTCTCCCAGGGCTGATTAGGAAGAAAAGCCTCCATGTCAGACTTCTTTTAACTCATGAAGATGGAGGCAGATGTCGTAACTTTTGCTGATGTCCCAGCAAGTTGCGTGCACACCACGGTCCCACCCTTCCCTGGAGCCGGTCATTTCCCGCCTGGTCTCTGCGTCTCAGGTCTTCAGTGGCACCGCTAATGCTTTGACACAGTGTGTCTGTGTTTTCTGTACGTCCTAGCTCAGAGCACGCCAAGTGCACGTGACCGATGCCCGATGAAGGGACGGACGGATGGACGGACAGACGCACGACTGAGCATGTCCTTCCTGAAGGACCCGCAGACAAGCCTGCTGAGAGCGCTGGCCAGGCTGGGCGTGTGGTTAGCGAAATTTCTGTCTAAGGAAGATCAGCTTTGTGTGTGAAAGAACGTTCCCGTGACCTTTGGAAAGAGTTTGAAAATCCAGGAAGAAATCAGCGGAGGCGAAGCTCAAGCCGGGTCGCCCTCGCTGCCGGGTCGCCCTCGCCAGTGGCAGACCTGCCCCTTCTGCTCTGCACTTGCAGCTGCTCGCCCCCCACCTGTCCACGGCCATCCTCCGGTCTGCTGACCACACCAGCGTGTCCACACAGTGACTCCGTCTCTCCCATTGGCTGAAGCAGAACAGTGACACCGCTGCAGACCGCTGCTCAGGGACAGACACTGCTGTCTCCTGGCTCACAGCGACGCGTTTTATGAGACTTCCCACTGTGTTTGGAAAGAATTGCTTTAAAACTTTACCTTTAGAGCAACTGAACACTTAGAAGTCAGGTGCTCTACATTCCTTATCTGGGCCTCGTGATGTCTGCCGCTTCACGCTTCATTTGTGCCCGTGTGAGGCAGGAGCTACCTTGGAAGACTAAATGGTTCTGCTGTCTGTGTGCAGTCCTCCAGCTCTGCTGTGACACTGTAAAACAGGGGACCCATGCCGGCGTGACTCTGAAAGACGTCACTAACTGTGCAACAAAGTCAGAGCGCAGGGTCTCACTCTAACGCCCGTGTGGTTTCAGATGTTCTCCTGGGCGCTCCTCTGTGGCAACCCCCATGGCTGTCCCCCGTGGCACTCCCTCCCCCGTGGCCCTCCCCCGTGGCCCTCCCCCCTGCCGGTTCCCGTGCTGGTCCCCCGTGGCCCTCCCCCGTGGCTGTCCCCCGTGGCCCTCACCTGTGCCGGTCCCCCGTGGCAGGCGCTGGCTCATTGTGTTGAAGAGGATGATACCGACAGGTAGGTCACGGACTGCTGGAGACAAAGCCTCTGTGTTTCAGACTGAAGGCAGTTGTGTGAAACGAGACACTGAGATTTGGCAGAAGACAGAGTTGATGGCCTTAGCTTTCTGGAGCCAGCAGACCCTCACACAGCTTGTCGGCAACCAGCACTCTCCCCCGGGCGGTAGCAGGCGTTGTGTCCAGCTGCCTGGCTCACAGCTCGAGACACCTCATTCCCCGAAAGTGCAGACAGCGTGTTCCACTGCGGTTTCCACACCCACCGCCTCCGCGGCTCTGTGTTCTGAGGGCCGCCTCCTCCCTCCCCTGCCCCTTCCCCGGCCTCTGCCGAGGAGAGGTTCCCACCCGGTCCCGTGGAAGCCACAACCCGAAAGAGAAGTGGAGCCGCTCCGCGGACGTGTGCTGCTGGCTCACAAGCGTCCGGCTGAAGGGTGACGGAGTCGGGTGCCCGGGTGGGCCCGACGTGCAGGGGACGGGGCTCCAGTTCCGAGAACACGGACGCTTACATCTCAGTCTCCACAGGCAGGCAGCACCGAGAACGCGCAGTTATTTCTCCTGGTCTGGGGTCTGAGGGTCAGGTCAGGAGCCCAGGACGGCGGCTCCTCCCCGGGTTCCTCCCCGGGTTCCTCACGGGGCAGAGAGCAGAGGCCAGGGAGCCAGCACCCCGTTGTCGCTTCTGCTCGGACACCAATCCAGTGCGAGACTCCACCCCGGGCACGGAGCCAGCCCCGAACGTGTCACGCTGGCCCGCGGGGCCTCGGCAAGTGAACTTGGGGTGCACTCCAGCAACGTCACGCTGGTCTCCCTAAGCGCACTTCCAGCCACCCCACACGCCACCCCACACGCATGCTTTTAGCAGCTACACTGGGCATCCGGCACAGTCCCTCACTCTCTGCGACCTGTCGCTGGCGTCACAGGAGACACAGGGCAGTGAAGTTCTACCAGAGAAGCCGACTTACTTCAAGTTTGTCACTGCAGACAGAGCAGTAATAAAAGTCTCGACAGATGAGAGGTATCACAAGCACGAGTTTCTCATGGGCTGGGGTCATAAAACAATTCAGCGCTTTGGCAGATTTATTCTTTGGATGCTGATTCTGAGTGCCAGGAGTCTCTTCCTTCTTTTTAAACGTAAGTACACACGTGCACACACGCACGCACACACGCGTGGTGCTGATCAGACGTGGCTACCTCAAAGCGCTCTCAGGAAACAGAGTTAAACTGCTGTGAGTACTTAAAAGCTTCAGCCTCAGTTTGAGGCTAGAATTTCACACATGGTCATAAGTCCTTATGGGCCCCAAATATGTAAGTTTCTCCAGGATGAGAACGTACCTGTCCTGCTCCGTGGGGTGGATGATGAGCCCCTGCTGACCACCGAGAGTCAGTCTTCCTCGCCGTCACTGCAGGTGACTCGACCTGCCCTGAGCCCCGAGCGTCAGAGCATAGATGGGTGTGACCTGCTCACGGCGACCGCGTCACATGGTGACCCAGGGGCCTGCTGCTTCGGAAGAAGGAGGACGCCTGGCAGGCACTTCTGTGTCCGCTTGAGCACAGCGTTTTGCTGAGCTGAGCTGCCCTGACGCCCCCGGCTCAGTCCTCGCTGCCACCCAGAAACCGCCAGTTCCCTCGTCCGCCCTGCCCGCCACTCTGTCGATCTAGAAATCGCTTTGAGAGCCTCCTTCTCGCTCTCCAGACTTTCTCTCCTCTTCCTCCACCTCTGAGGCCAGCACGATCCATCGCTTTCTCTACCTGCCCGAGAAGCTGGAGACGCTGGCAGCGTCCACGGCGTTGGGTCTCCGGCCGCCTCCGCGGCCCCTCCGGCCAGGCTTCGTGCCAGAGGACGGTGCCGCGGGAACAAGGGCGAGTCGCAAGCTGGCAGGAGACGATGAGGAGGAGGATTTTTATTCCTGTTGGACTGAGTTGTTCATCTTTGGCTGGTCCCCAGGTCCGGGTCTCGGACGGATGTGGCCCACGCAGGTGAAACACACCGCTAGGCCACCGCGCCTCACCTGCCTTCCTCTTTCCTGGACGACACATCCTCATAATGCTGTTGTGGCGTCTCCCAGTTTAAGAAGAAACAGAAGTCATGACAAACAGAAGAGAACTTGGTTTCTCCTTTCAGCGTGTGCCCATTTCCCTGCTCCTGTCCGGTCAAATCCAGGCAGGCTCGTCTCCATGGGCCGCCTCCCCTGCCGTCGCTTCTCCCTCTCCTCGCCTCACCTGTCTCACCTGGTCTCTCTGCAGCCCTGTCCCTCACCCCACACCCACCTCCCCCCGCCACACTCACCTCTCACCTGTCACCCCTCACCCTTCACTCCCCTTGACCCCTCACCCCACACCCAC
>RJWH01005340.1:0-56945 GCA_004363575.1 Solenodon paradoxus | reverse complement strand
ACACACTGTCTCACACACGCATGCACACCCACCACTAGCACTCACGCTGTCTCACACACATGCACACCCACCACTCGCACTCACGCTGTCTCACACGCACACACATGCACAGAGCAGTCGCTCACAGTCACGCATATACACACCCACACTCTCTGAGACTAGCCCTCCCCGTCCGGGGGGCAGTGTGTCAGTCAACCACGTTTTGGTGTCTGGCGGAGCCTGGAGGCACAGAGAGGTGTCTGAAGCCGGTCTCAGCAGCGGGAGCACCGACGTGCTGGGTCGGGAAACAGCAGGGATGTTGGCGTGAGGACGGCGCGGACGGAGGTGGGGGAAGGAAAGCTGGAAACAGGCGGAAAGGAGCAGCTGCCACTCACTGACTGTGCACAAGGAGACGATGCAAGTCCCTGACCCTCATGTAAAACATGCGACATGACTTATCCCCCACACTCAGCATCTTCTCTTAGCGAGAAGACCATCCTCCACGTCTTTCTTACTTCAGGACACGTGTTTTGTTTGCTGACTTCATAGAGGAGCCCACCGCTGCCTCCTCCTCGACTTTCCACTCGCTGCGGGGCCTCAGCAGCACACCGCTGAGCGCGGTTCCTCTGATCGTGATCTTCCCTCGCGTCTGTCAGCGGCTCATCTGCGCGATGGGTTTGAACGAGTGCACGTTCCCAAAGAGAGAAATGACATGGCTTTGGCCTGGGTCTGGCCAGTAGGCGAAGGGGAGTCAGGGAGGGAGGTGAAGGCCCATGTTTGCTGCCCGGTCAGTGCGGGGAGACAGTGACATCCGGGGTGGAGGCGTCAAACGTTTGCAGGAGAAGCCGATGGAGCTGATCGCCGGCGGGTGCGCTGGGGACCTTCCAGGGACGCAGGATCGGTGCTGGCGGCTGTCAGTCCATCGGTCAGCAGAGTCTCCTGCTCTTTGCATTTTCTACTGATGGGCTGACCTGCTGGGTCTTCCCTCCGCGGAGGCCACAGCCAGGGTGTTAGCAGCACATCACTAGCACTTCGTGATATAACAGGGAGCTGTTTCCTTTCACATATTTGTCGAATATAAAGTGAATACATGCTCAGCATGGGGTATCTGGAAACCTCAAATGATGTGAAGCATTTTTGTCTTACCGACTCTGGCTTCCATCATGAAAAGATAGCTCTCGTTATTTTGTTGCTATTTTTTCTGACCATTTTTTCTTCAGCTGTTTCACTTCTATAAGAGCATTCACGATGATTACAGCATAGATTTTTAGCTTAATATGGTGTCATTTACTTCATTTATTACAAATGCTTAAACACACCATTTTAAATGATTCATGCGCTTTCCCTGAACGGATATGACATCATTTCCTGACTATTCTACTCCTGGAAGACATTGTATTACTTTTTCTCTTTCTCATTATGAATCAGCTGAACTTTGATAATTTTTCCTGCATCTCTTAGCATTATTGCCTTATAAAATTATTTTGCTGGAGGAAACACTAAGGGTTCCATACTCTGTAAGACAAATGCGTGTGATCTCACCTGCAGCGGCTCACCTGTGCTCTCACCCGCAGCAGCTCACCTGTCATCTCTCCGCTGGAGCCTGCTCTGTGGGTGCCTCACTCCATCTGTCCAAGTCCAAGCACAGAGCACTGTGTTCTCACCTCATACCTGTTAATCGCTCCAGTGCTCTTGTCTCGGTAAATATTACCACCACCCATCCTTCTGGCTGCTCAGGACGAAACTCCAGGCATCATGCAACTCATCTCCATTTAATCAACACACATTGAATCGCAGGCTATTTCTAAGTAGAAGAGATATTCTATTATGTTCTAATGATGTATTGTAATTAGAAACAGATTAGAAGTCATTTAGTTCAACCCTTTCATCTCCCAATGAGAGGACTGGATGATTTGATATGATAACAGACTCAGGGCTTTTAAGAACAAAAGACACACGCATTGCTCTTCCCACGGGCTGAGACCAAGGGGAATTGTTGTCCTGAAGAAAAGGGAGTTCAATGGAAGAGTAATAAGAAATTCATTAGATTCCAATTTTGTTGGTTAATCAAAAGGAGCAGCAGCAGGAAGGGTGATAGCTCACATCGTGCAGACACTTGGTAATAGATACAGCAGGTTACTCACCTACAGCCCATTTCCTTCTTGATTCCTGTGTTCAGAGCCCTGCTTTTATTCTAGTGTCATCTCTCCCAGGTGTCTCGGGAAGAGGAGCTCCCATTTCAAGAGGAAAGGTCCTAAATCCACTGCCACTGCATGCTGTTTCTCGACCCTTGATTACGTTTCTCACATTCACCCTCACTTACATGTGATCACCACTATGTTCTTTCTGCTTTCCTTTGAAATTCATAGCACATCCCCATCTCCCACAGATGGGCCGGCTCAGCTGCTGAGTTCCCATGACCTTGTCTCCTCCATTTACCCTGCTCCGTCCATTCTCGCCCTGACAGCAATACGGTCACTTACAGGAAATCATGTTAGTTCAATATTTGCCTAATTCAGTATTTTGCTTAAAATCACCTTCTTGGAGAGACCTCACTGTTCATTTTCAATTCTTCTCTGTTACATTAGAGACTTATTTTATGCATAGAATTTTTTGCTCTATAAAGATTATTTTGTGCATCGATTTGATCGGTTTACATTATTTATACCCCAATAAGAGCATAAGTTTTATGAGCATGGGGACAGAGCCTGTGAGTTTCTTTAGCATTGAAGTGAGGTCGTTGAATGGTTCCAGCCATATATGGGCTCAGTGAGCCAACATTTGTGTAATGAATGAGACTGAATAATAGTTGCAAGAATAATCAGTTCCTATCATCACCATAATTTTTCTCCTTTCTCCACCACCTCTTATAAAAAGTAGGTGACTCTGCCCCGTGGAATGGATGTGACAGGGTCAAAAAAAAAAAGGTACATATCTTCCTGGCTTTCATATTTAATGAAAATCTTAGGAAAAAGCCAGAGGCAATTTTACCAGGACTCCTGACTCTAAGGCAGAATCCCAGGGAGACATGCTGATCTGAGATTGATCTGTAGTCCAAAGGGACTTAAGTTCTCCCCTGTGGTTAGAGCCCCACAGTGGCAGAAAAACACCAGGCTGTGGGCAGAGTGGACTGCGAGGAGAGACCTACCTGTAAGCGCTGTGTCACTCTGAGCTAGTCAGCAACACAGGAGACTACTAGTCTGTAGTATATAATAACATCCCAAGAGATATCAACTGATTACTGTTGAGACCTGTCGCCATCATCATCATCATCATCATTATCATGAAGAACCATGATACGCAAATGCCTTGGAGTTTGTATGCAATTCTGGGAAAAGGAGAGCAGGTGGAAGGTTAGCAAGATTACGCTTCCATCTAATCAGAGCTCTTTTAAAGCCACATTTGCAAATTTCAGAATATGTTTTGTCTGAAGGTCTGTTTTTATTGACTTTGCTTTCTGATGATTTGATCTTCCGTCTTGGCAACTGGCAAATTCTCCTCAAATGCTAAATATTGTTATGATATTATTTGCCTTCAAAGTGGATATACTTTGCCTCTGACAGAGTTGGAAGAGAAGAGTCCATTTATCTGATCAGAAACCAAATTTATTAGAGAATGAATTTCTGATTGTATTATTTCTGGCTTCAACTGGAAGATCCCAATATCTTCCAAAGTCTGTGGTCCTTGGTAGATACTCAGTTCCAAGTTTTGACTCGCCAGTCATTGTGCTTCGAGGTCCAGCAACTCTGAAATCTGTGTGACTTAAAAACACAAGACCTAACCTTTACCCATGTGTTATGTCCGCTGCGGGTTGGCAGGATGGTCTCCTCAGTCAAGGGCGCTCAGGGACCCCGGCCAGCAGGGCAGTCTTCACTCTCTGAGTGTTGACACCTTAGGCAGACGTAGAGGAAGATGGTGAAGCTTACGGCAGCTCCTCCTGCTTCTGCCCCCGCTGACAAGCCCACACATGCCTCACGTCCAAACATGGCCGCCCTGCATGTCCTCAAGGAGAGACAAGGCAGCATTTCTCTCTAGAATCATCTCAAGGACAATCCTTAATTTGCATGTCCCTTCAGATTTTCTTACATGCAGCCATTTATTGCTGTTGGATTTAGGGCCTGCAATAAGCTCATGCTGTGCCAGGATGTCAGCTTAAGTCTTGGAGTGTTTTGTCTCTTCAGCACCAGAGGACTTGATAAGTAGCTGAAAGTGTACTTACTTGTAACCAGAAGGCTGTGTCATGGAAGATATTGTAGGGTTCACCTCTGACCCATTATTGAGAAGGATGAAATTTAGACCAGATTTTATGCCACAATAATTAAGTATTGATTTGAATCTAAAAGACTCCCTTGTGCTTGTGTCGAATGATTGTGAAATTCTCAGAGAAGCTGCATTGACTGGTTCCATCATCACCATCAAAGTGAGCCTAGAAGTGTGGGCCAATTCTCATTCCTCTGTCCTGTGGTAACGTTGATGATCAGTCATCACAGCCGGGCTCATCAAAGCACAGCTCTGCTTTCACCAGGCAGCAGGCATCTCTTTATCTGTAGCAATCTAGCTCGATTCCAGTGCAGAACTAGGTCACCCCCTATTGTTTCTGAGTCTGCACTCTCTCCGGTGTTACCTGTGGCCCCACTCATACCTCCCGCTCCACCTGATACACATCCATCACCAGCTTTAATGATAATGTGCACAGAAGACAATTTTATTTGATCTTAAGGTATGTTCCTCCCTAAAGGCATCCATGCGGGAATCTTTTGCGGCGTCAGTAAGACAGGAGGCGTGCTTCCTGAACTTTCCGCGGTCTCGAGTCCCTTCTTTTCTCTTTGCTGTTTATCCAACAGAATTTCAGGCTTTGGAATGACTTGTCTCTGGAGACAAGCCGGAGGGGAAAATTCACTGAGCTAGAACTCAGCAGAGCAAAGATGGTGCTCCAGCTTGGGGTGGAGACCTGCAGGGTCTCATGCGCGTGGTGTGGCCGTGCATGGGTGACACGTGGACATCATCTCCCGTATCCACAGTCCTCTTTCCCACACCGCCTGTGTTTATTGCCTCCTCCTATTGCTCTTGCATCTTTACTTTGGTTTCCACAATGCCGCTGGTCGTCCAAATTCTTCAAACCCTACTCAAAACTAGTGTCTCTTCTCGCTGTAGACACACATAATTTTAATTTCACTTATTTATTGGATAGTCAGATTTTGAAAACCACTACCTGCTTGTTTGCTAGTTCTACATGGTCAAATATCTTCCGTTTTATCACTAACATTTCTCTATACCTCAACAATAAGGACTTTAGACCAACCTGAATGCTTTATTAATCATTTTCAATAAATCACTGTACTGGTACAATGTGTAGAAGGGAAGGATGAAGTTTTGTCAATATTGTTTAGACATTAAGTTTATTTACAAAAGAAGTTTTGGTAAAATTTTTATTTACCTGTAGCATTTGGAAAGTATCTACAATATAGGTCAGTTAATACTATTCTTTAATTTTGAGAACACAAACATTGGACAATACAGAAGAGAAAACAGAGTAGCCATTTACTACATATGTTTATCATGAAAATATTTTTGTTTTATGATGAAAACATAATTAAATAACTCACCACGTAGTCAGCAAACAAGTACTTGGAAACACAGAGAATGTAAAATAAGTTTTTCTCTATTTTTCACTCTGGAATCAGTAACATTTAGGACATAGGAAATATTCTTACAGTAATCCATATTAGGATTGTTTTTCTATTTGTCAATACCATTTTGTCTTCAGTAGTCAGCAAACCAACCAGTGCCAAAGGCACAAAGTCAGTGACTTTTAACTTCATGTTACTATGTTGTGCTCCTAGACAGTTCATGGAGCGGGCAGTCCTCCTGCAACTGTCTGTGAAAATTACAGAATTAATGTGAACTCTGCTGTCTGCTGAGCAGTATAATTCCACTTAAGAGAATTGACCCAAACCTTTGACCCAAACCTGTCCCCCATGTGTTAAGAAGCCATATTTGTCAGTGATCACATTTGTGTTTACATATACTCAAGAGTGAATGAGAGTTCAAGTTAAACAAAATGTGGCCACCTTGTAAGTAGGCTGAATGCTGTAGAGTTATAGAATGTTACAGACCTGGGGTGACTCAGCCTTTTCTTCTAGTAAAGAAAGTTATTTCAAATGAATTAAAAGCTCACATTTTTGACTGAAATATCAACCCTTTTTTTAAAAACGATTAGTATTATGACCTTCGTGCCAGTGCTGTTTCTTCACGGGAATTGACCGTTATCCTAATTAAAGGACGTTTGAGCTCCCCTGTGTTTCTGGGAGGTGTGAGCCATACAGCACAGATTTGCTGACGGTCCCAGTGTGGACCAACCGGGTCCCGTATGAAGACTCTTGTTTGGTGAAAGAAGACAGTCGGCTTCGGTGAGTCTCAGCTTTGCCAACTTTTACAAAAATAGAGAAACTCCTTCCTCCTCTGTGTCTGAAGAGCAGTAACTTCAAAGCCTCCATGACACGAGGTTGCTCTTATCATCCAACAAAGGATCGTTCTTATTTGCAAATACTGAGCTGGCAGGTAGGAATTCTAGGTTAAATATGGTGGCGTGAGATAGACACCGGGAGGTGTGCACCTGGAATATATTCAATAAACACTCATGAATTAAACAAAACACAACCCCGGCCATCACCCATGATGCTAATTGAATTACATGTTGGGAAAATGTGTGGTCGTTTGGAAAAAGTATGAGCCAAGAGCAACCAGCAGACATCTTCTTCCTGCTAATGGATTGCTAGGTGCTGGAGTAGGGGTCAGAGCAAGACTCAGAGTAAAGGACAGCGGCAATGGCAGTCAGTGGGCCATCATGGTAACCCCGAGCCCCAGCTGACACTCGGCAGAATTTCCACGTGAGCCTCGTGTAGCAATGAACCAGCCCACGCAGCGAGCTCCATGGCGGTCAAGTCATGTGAGGAATTTGTGCCCCAGCAAGGTCAGAGGTGTGCAGGGTCTGATTCCAGAGACACTGCTAGGGACGTCAGCCTGAGGAGTCCTCGGGAGCCACTGAGGACAGAAAGCCCTTCCAGGGATCTGATGAATGGAGCTTAAGCCCCTCAAATGTTCTTCTAGGTGCATTTCATTGGTTTCGCATTCATTTTAGGGATTCGCCCTGAGAAATAACTGTCAATTCCTTGCATGGCTTTGTAATTTTAAAATTCATTCCTTTAATACTTGAATATGTCAAACAAAAATCATAGCTGATCTACCATTTTATTCAGCTACCCAACTTCAGGCAAAAATCCAAAGAGCACAAAAACGTTAATCAGAAAAAATATGCACCCGATGTTCACAGCAGCCAAGACCTGGAGACAAACTGAATGTCCATCTGCGGACGGTGAATGAAGCAGCTGTGGCCTAGACACTCCATGGGACGCTGCGCCTCTGTTAAAAAAGTTAAAATCATGCCTTTGCAATAACCTGGGTGGAACTGGAGGGGATCATGTGAAGCCAAACAAGACAGAAAGAAAAAGAGAGATTCAGGATGGTTTCACTCATGTGTGAATACAAAGAAGCAAAACAAACGAACAGACAAGTCTCAACAAAACTCACAGGACGCAGGACTGGCCACAGAGGAGGTGAGGAGAAGACGGTCCTCAGAGGCGGTGGAGGCACTGGGACCTGGCGGTGGGAGTGCAGTGAGAGGCACCAGCCCAGCCCGAGGTGCACACTCGAGCTCCTGAAACCCCTACAGCGATGTCAACAAAAGAGGTAACACCCAGCCTGCGTGGCTAGTTTTGCTCTGCTTGTCCGCTGTGCAGATTCCAGACCTGCCTGCTCAACCTTCTGCCCCTTCTGTCTTGTTCCTCCTGGGAGTGTTTTAAGATGTCTTCTTTTTCTTGACTTCACCACACAGTCTCAACGCAGCAGGAAGAGCGGGTTCCTCGGAGCGCTGACGTCGAGTGCGTCCATCGTCTTATTGCCTCTCTGCCAAGGCCAGTCTTTGCTGCCAAGAGGACCTCATCCTGCATCGTGTCCTCTGCATTTTTTCTTGCATCCATTTCAACCTCAGGAATGATGGTTTTCCCCTAAGGGACAAAAATCTGCATCTTGGTAGTGGTTTCCGTGCAGATTGGCATCAGAAAGACTCCTTTGTTTCTGAACATCACCAAGCCAATTTCAGTTTCACCGAGCGGGTTCTGTAAATAAAAGAAGGACAAGCTGCAGCAGAGGCTGGAACTGGCGTCCTCATCTTAGAGAGACATCGGAATTCTGACGTTGCCAGAGGGCTCTGTGGCTCAGGTAAACGACTCACCTTGGCTGCTAGACCTCATTTCTGCCAGGGACACCTAGTAATGAGATTGTTGGGAGGATTAAATATAATTAAATATATTTAGCATAATGGCAGACACCGTCTGAGTCTGTCGTGGTCAGTGCCTCAAAAGATCTCTCTTCAATCCTCCCCTCCTCGTTCCCCCTCATCCTTAGTCCTGCGATGGTAACAGAAGCATCGCTAATGGAGTAGATGTTCTTCACATCTTTACAAGGATCCTGAGGACTTCAGTCCCTTCTTTGCTTTATTTTGAAGATACCTGGGCAGAGTGAGGCCTAAAGAAAATACCCGTGTTTATTCCTACTCACTTTAGGTTAGTTTCTGGTGACTATGCTCTTAGTAGGTATTTTAACATTGAGAGAAAAACTGTCGAAAGCTTTATGAACCTCAGCTTTCCAATTGTCTTAAACTTTTTTGTCATATTGAAGAGGTGGGCCTTTTATTGCAACTTATTAAAATGTTAAACACAACGACTTGTGCATCAAATTGGCTGAACTGCTGGGACAGGAGGTGAGCTGGTGATTCCAGGGTGCGCGGTTGGCTCCACAAAAGGCTTTGGATGAAGTAACACGGATCAGCTTGCCGTGATTAATAAACCTGTTCTGCAAATCTAGTGTAATTAAGGCTGATTAGTACTTTGAAGCGCTATCCGAATTTGATTTATTTATACCAATCAGCATAATAAAATGAGAAAGAAAAAGAGGTGGAAATTGGTCTAATAGGACATGGAGCAAAGAGCTCTCATTCTTCTGGGCTTTGCCGCTGGGAAGGCAGCTGTCAGTGTCTCATCATTTCTGTTCCAGTTACAAAGCGCCGAAGCCCACGCTCGCAGGAGGGAGGGCACATCTCCTTCGACCGTTAGGTTTTAAAGTCCTCAGAGCTCTGTTCTCAAGCCTTAAGCACATCATTATGTCATGCAGTGGCTGACTGGAAGAGAATTTGGGTTCTGTGTTTACTGAATACAGAGTCTGCATGAGGGTAAATAAAACTATTTAAAGATGGACCTTAGGGGACTATAAATTTAAGGATATGATTTTTCAGTGCAAAAGGTTCCTTGCATGCCAGCCGCACTCAGTCTCCCTGGATGTAAAGGAGAGGCGGGTGTCGTGGGGGGGGGGGTCCCGGGAAAGGAGCCGCCGCAGCGGGGCGCTGGCCCAGCCCCCGTGTGCAGGACGCTGGTGGCCTGGGCGCGGACTTGTCACTCTGGGTGGCAGCTGCAGTCCCGCGTGATGAGTGTGGTCTGCGGAATCTGAAGTACATACTAACGGGCGCTCAGCAGAGCCCGCCTGCCCGCCGAGTCCCGCAGGCTCCCTGTTTGTCAGCAGTTGTGTCTGCAGCTCTGTCTGCTTGCGCTCCCTCTGCTCCCCCCGAGCGTGAAGGTCCCAGCAGCGAGTTCTGTTTCCTCGGCCCCTGACCTGGCTTCTCATCGCAGCGCCTGTGCGCTGGTGTCTGTCTCTGATGCTTCCTTCGAGAAAGAGACCTGGCATCGTCCATGCTTTCGTCTCGCAGAGACAAAAACGGTGCCATTTTGTTTGTCTTAAGTATAGTGTTTGAACACAGAAGAGGCTCGATTTATTTTAAGGTGAAAATTGGATGGAAGGAAGGGAGAGAGGGAGGGAGGAATGAAGAAAGGAAGGGAAGGAGGGAGGGAAGAAGGGAGGCAGAAGGAAGAAGGAAGAAGGAAGAAGGAAGGAAGGAAGGGAGGGAAGAGGGGTGTGCACACAGGTAACGCTGGGGCGTGAGGGCGTGGGGGGGTGGGTACACACAGCTGAAACAGTTTATTGACACGGACTAGAGACCCCATCCCATGTGCTAGGACGGCCGTGTTCGAGCTGGGCGCGCACACTTACAGATTAAGGGGGATGTAAGAAATACATGTGCATGAGATACACATCAATAGTACCTAGAGGACACAACTTATACTAATAGATATCAGAGCATTGTTTTAGTGAAGTCCCTTACGGTATCTGCGTGCATCTGCGTATTTGCTATCTACTTGTTATGCACACACGCAAACCCAGAACCTAACAAACGTGCAGACAAGCCCAGGAGATTGTACCATTACTGGAGCCACATCTACGTCTCATCAGCCTGTTTGGCGACAGCAGCGCCTTCTTCTCCGTCAGTGGGCGCCTCCTGTTAAAGGCGGGTCGCACCAGCCGCTTCGTTCCCAGTGGGACCGGGGCTGAGCGCCCTGCCGCGCTGCTCCCCGCTCCTGGGCCTGGCAGGCCGCCCGCGGGTGTGGGCAGGAGGCGTTTGAAAGGACCCAGTTCTGCTGACGGCCCTTCCTTCTCGCCGACTGGACGGGCCGCTGGGGAGGAGAAGGAGGCGCGTTGTCTTGGTGAGTTTGACTGAAGCCAACCACAAATCCGTCAGTGCTTTGTGAAGGGGACTCTGGACAGATGGTCTCGTGCTGTCTCTGCCGCTTCGACGTCTGGGAAACATTCTCCACGGGTCTTGGCGGTACCGTGGGCTGAGAAAAATTACTCGTAAATCTGAAAACCCCTGCCTGTGTCAAAGGAGCAGTGTCTGGTCACTTAGTGGGGAAGCGTTCTGATTTCCTCTTGTCTCCAAATCTCCGGCTTTCACGTGCGATGCGCTGTGTCCAGACCGGAGGCCGGTGGCACCGTGAGGTCAGCTGTTCGTCCGGTGAAACCTGCCGGCGAGCCGGCCACACTGACGACTGCCTTCTTCAGTCCTTATCACAAGAGATGACGATTCCAAATCAAGCTTTTGGTTGAAAGACCCAAGGCTTGCATTTAATTAAAAAAATTAAACATGAATGATGGTGCTTTTATTAAAAATACTGCTGCTGCCAGCGATAAGCTGCTAGTGCGCAGGGCAGCTTAGTGTCCACAGAACTTGATCTCCATGGTGATGTGTGTGCTGTGTGAAAAGTTCATTTACATGCTGGTCCAGCAGAGATGTAAGTGTTTTTCTTAGACCTTATACACTAATATGCTCTTCAATAGACTTCGGAGCCATCTCTGTTTCCCTGTGTTGATGCTTGTCTGCAAGTTATCAATAATTGTTTTTATTAAAGAACTGAATGCTTTGACTACAATGAATAAACACATGCACATATTTCACAACATTCTTTAACATATTCTTGTTTAGTGCAGAAAGCAAATGAGGAGATTTTTTACTCCAAGTTATACCCAATTGCCTGTCTAACCTTAATGTGTTTATTTTTATTTTTTCAAAGGAAAGGCGCAGGCAGGCGTGAAAGCGAGCAGGCAGGGAGGCAGGAGACAGAGGAGGAAGGAGCGCTTCATTTATTTTTATTTAGTTGTTCACACTGGCTGCTCCCCAGTCCTGGGCCCTGAACCCGGGACCCTGGGATGGATGTGGGTCTGCTCTTGGCAATACTAGACCGCTAGGCCCCTGCGTTTATTCTTAAGTTGATATGCTCGACGATACTCTTTTGGGTGACAATTCTGAGTTTTGATAAATGCACAGTCAGAGAACTAACCCCCGTCCAGGAGCCCCCCGAACTTCCTGGGGCTGTCACCCCCAGTAGCTGTCAGCTGCTGAGGTTTTCAACCCGTGTAATTTTGTTTTTCCAGAAGGTCTTAAAAGCAGAGTCAGGGTCTCTGCAGCCCTGCGAGCTGGGCCTTGCGGGTCAGCTCAGGGACACACCTGCGCCTGCCAGCGTGCGTCCTCATGTCCCCGAGTCTCTTGGTGAGGACCGGTGAGGCCTGGTCCCATCCTCACAGCTGCAGGATGAGCATCCTCCTTCCAGGTCTTGCAAAGAATGCTGAAGCAACTTCGAATATTCACATACAGATTTTTGCACACACATTCTTGAGTGGCCTTTGCTGTGTCCCTTTGTTTCTCGAGGCTGTCTTTCCTCGAGCACATTTAAAGCATATTACTGAAGTCTAATTATCATTTTTTCCAGCGACTCCTGCTTTTCATGTTGTAAACCTCCCTGGGTAAAAGCGAATCGAGAGGCAGACATGCACGTTTCTTCTATGCTGTGTATTGTGTATCAGTCCCCGTCATCTTACATTTGACATTGGGGCCAGGGCATGTTTGGGGTACCATTTGTCTTTCAGAGCACCTCACAACTTTGTCAGATGTGGTGGAGACAGGCGTGGGGCGGTCTCTCCCTCCGCTCTGTCTCGGGCCTTCTACGGGCCCAGCCCGCCCTTCTGAGCTGTGCGGCTGGACGCAGGGGCCGCCTCTGGGAGCAGGACGGGGCAGCAGCTGGTTCCCGGGCGCTTTGAGAGGCGGCCTGTCCTGCGGGCGTGCCGGCGAGACCCGTATCAGGCTTCCAAGCCGCAGCCCTCGGGGATCACACATCTGTGTCGTGCAGTCCTCTGCTTGTGGCAGCATTTTTAGAAAGAAAAGTGGTGAATGATGTAGTTTAATCACCAGACTTGAAATCCAAAATGACCTCTTGTTTCTGACACATCATCATTGTTATGTACGAAGGATTCCAGTGGCTATTGGGCTGTAGATTTGTCTTCTTGGGACAGGTTCATCTGGTTTTCAAACCTGAACCGTGGTGGCCCCGGACAGGAGTCATATACAGCTCTCAGCCCTTCCGCTGTCTGGAAGAAGTTGTATAGAGTCTCACGTTTGGGAGAAACGTTAATGGCTGTATTTCTTTTCTGGATGCAGGTTCTTTAATGGCCATACCCCTGTGTGGGTGGTTTATTTATTTCTTTTGGAGAGAATTTTGGTAGCTCGTGTCTTTCAGGAAACAGACTTGTTTTAACTGTTTAATTTAGAAGGGTAGAATTTATAGTGCTCTGTATTTATCTTATTAATGTCTGTAGTCATATTTATTCTTTCAGTGCTGATTTGATCATTTGTGTTCTCTCTCCTGGTGTGTCTTGTTTAAAGCTTATCGATTTCATTATCTTTTCAAAGGACTAGGCTTTGATTTAACTATATTTTTTTCTCTATTTTACTGTGTCTTCTGTTTTAGGGGAAGGGCAAGTCACATTTTGCTTTCTGGCTCACTAAGGGAGAAGCATGTACTTTTCCTATGAAACATTTGTTTTTTAAGATGGACAACTTGGTGCTATAAAACTTTATGTACTTTTTTTGCTGAAACCCACAAATTTTGATATATTTTTATTTTTGCTCAGTTCAAGTGTTTTTGTTTTTGTCTTGAGAATTCCTCACTTGTTTTTTGTGGAAGTTTATTATTTAATTTCCAAATATTTGGAGATTTTTCAGATAACTTTCTGTTACTGATTTCTAGTGTCTCTTATATAAGATACCATTTTGTATAAATTCAATTATTTTCAATTTACTAAGGTGTGTTTTACACCCTGAATGTAGTGGTATCTTGGCTCACAGTCACACACACATGGAAAGAAGGTGGGAATGATTTTGGCATGGTTGAAATTGCTGGTTAGGTCTTTTCCAGCCTGGCTGATTTTTGTTATACTCATTCTATTGATTACTGAGAGAGAAATATTACAATCTTAATGTTTAATTGAGAAACTAGTTCTCTCTCCACTTCTTTTTACCAGCTTTTCCTTCACATATGTTGGAGTTCTTTTGTTAAGTCTTAGACTGAAACACTGAATTATATTAAAATAATCTAAAATAAACAAATAAGTTCACAGAAAAGAGGAAGGCGATGGGATGGAGAGAGAGCAAATAAAGAGTAGACTTGGCCCAACTGTAATTAATTAATGCAAACACTATTTTCATGAAATGTCAATGTTAGAAGCTCTCTAAATCAAAGAAAATGATTGTCAAAATAATTGAATAAACAACAGAAAGTGAGATCCAATTATATACTATTCATTTGTTTTTATCTCAAGACGTCCTCACTCTGCTTCTATTCAATTCCAGTGTGAAAGTCATTTGAAATATGACATAGATAGGTAAAAGTAAATAAATAGACACAACATACTGTGCAAGTACTAATTTAAAAAACAAACAATCATCTGGTTGTATTACGCATCAGGAAAACAAGGAAAATAATTAAGGGTAAAAGGAAAAATGACATATTCACAATAGAATCAATCGCATCAACGTGTCACCAAGGACTAACAATGCCTGAAGGGAACAACTGAGTAAATAGATTCCTTCTGGGCAGTTCAGAGCAGGAAGAAAGCAAGAGAGGAAGAGAAAAGGGTAGAAGAGACAGAAAGGTGACCACTCTCTCTCTCTCATAGTCTTCTTTATGAAGTAAAATATAGTCACCAAAAAGGACATTAGCAAAAATATGCAGTTAATAAGAAGGGATTAGGTTATTATTCTCCTTAATCACAACATTCAAAGTTCAGACTTTAAAATTCCTTTCTGTTTGAAAAGCATGTGAAAAGACGTATAAATGTAAACAGACAAAAATATCATACAGATAGAAGACACAACTCAGATTAAACACGAGATTAAATTTCTCTGTAGATCAAAAGTTGAGTACATACCCATGTCTAATAAAAAAATGAGTATGGAGACATTACAATCAGACAGTGTACACTTTGAAGTAAAACAAATGATATCAGAAATCTAGAGGATCAGAATTATAGTAATAACAGACTTGACTTACTAAAATACTTCTATTAACCAACAGCTTTATAGTTCAGAAATGTGGGTAAGATGTGGCTGGATTGCTGAATGTTTAGAACTCCATATGACTGTGTATGTTAAATAGTTTCAAAGTTAATAAATAAAAGCAGCAGAATGGAAGGAGGAAAAGTTGGCTGATAATTAAGACAAAGCATTTGCAATATACTTTCAATTGTTAAATTGTGAGGCAGATAAAATATTTGTATAACTACAGAACATTTGAAAAACACAATTAATAATTTTAATGTGACTCCCCTCAAATTCCTGACCTGTCACGCACACGCCCCGCCAGCCCTGCCTGGAGGCTGAACGCGGTGCTGCTGACGTGACTGAGTTCTATTACACGGTGCAATGATGGTAAGAAAGGGAGGTGGGCTGGCTTCATCTTGCCAGCCCTTATCTCCCGATGTAAGACTGTAAACTGGAGAACAAGTAATCTCTAATCAGAAAAAAATAATTCACACCCCTGTGTTCACAGCAACACAGTTCACGACAGCCAAGATATGGAAAAAACCTAAATGACTGTGAACAGATGATGGATAGAGAAGCTGTAATATAGCTACTCAATGGATCTCTACTTAACTATTAAAAAAGATGAACTTGGTACCTTTTGCAACATCCTAGATGGAAGTGGAGGGGATTATGTTAAGTGAAATAAGCCAGAAATAAAAAGAGAAATGCAGGGTGCTTTCACTCATATGTGGAATATAAAACAGATGAACAAAAAGAAAAGATGAATCTCAACAAAATTCACAGAACACAAGACTGTGGATCCCAGGGGAGTGGCAGGGGGAGAAACAAGGCGCTGTGGTGGTGGCACTGGGACTCTGGTGGTGGGTGTGATTAAAAAGGTGTGATTTCATGCAAATAAACAACTTTACATTTAAAACAACTAGAGAAAGAAGAACAATTAAAGCCAAAAATCAGTAGAAGAAAGGAAATAATTAAAATTCAAACAGAAAACAAAACAGTTCAGAAGATCAATGAAACCAAAAGTTGGTTCTTTGAAAAAATAAACAAAATTGACAAACCACGACTAGACTCACAAAGAAAGAGAGAGAAAACTCTTAACTAGAATCATAAATGAAAGGGGAGAAGTTACAACAGATACCACAGAAATTCAAAACATCATAAGAGACTGTTATGAACAGCTCCATGCCACCAAAATGGACAAGCTTGAGGACATGGACAGAATTTTAGAAAAGTATAGTCTACCAAGACTGAACCCAGAAGAATTGGAAAACCTGAACAGAACAATCACATGGAAAGAAATTGAAGAAGTAATCCAGGGCCTCCCCAAAAATAAAAGCCCAGGACCAGATGGCTTCTCCAATGAGTCCTACCAAACCTTCAGAGGAGAATTAACACCTATTCTTCTCAAGCTCTTCCAAAAATATTGCAGAACAGGAAACTCTCTCAAATACTTTTTATGAGGTTAACATTACATTGATACCAAAAGCCGACAGAGATGTCACCAAGAAAGAAAATTACAGACAAATATTGCTAATGAACATAGATGCAAAAATTCAACAAAATATTAACAAACTGAATTCAACGATGCATCAAAAATATCATCCATCATGACCAAGTGGGAAACATCCCAGGTCTGCAAGATTGGTCCAACATCTGTAAATTTATTAATGTCACACACCATATCAACAAGAGCAAAGAGAAAAACCACATGATCATATAAATAGATGCAGAGAAAGCTTTTGACAGGCTCCAACACCTATTTATGATAAAAACTCTCCATACAATGGGAATAGAAGGTTTATACCTCAACATAATAAAGACCACGCATGAAAAACCCACAGCCAACATCATAGTCAATGGTGAAAAATTGAAAGCATCTCCTCTTAGCTCAGGAACAAGGCAAGTTGTCCAATCTTACCACTGCTATTTAATATTATACTGGAGGTCTTAGCCAGACAATTAGGCAAGAAAAGGAAATAAAAGGAATCCAAATTGGAAAGGAGGAAGTAAAATTCTCACTATTTGTAGATGGCGTGATCATATATACTGAAAATCCCCAAAACTCTACCAAATAGCTTCCAGAACTCATCAGTGAGTACAGTAAAGTGGCAGGCTACAAAATTAATGCACAGAAGTCTGTTGTATTTTTATATGCAAACAACATGCTGGAGGAAAATGAAATCACAAAAATCACACCATTTAAAAGAGAAGTTAAATGAATGAAATGGGCATATACCTAACAAAGGAAGCGAAAGATCTATACAATGAAAACTACAAGTCCTTCTTAAAAGAGGTAGAGGAGGACACAAGGAAATGAAAAGACATCCCCTGCTCATGGCTGGGAAGAATCAGTATCATTAAAATGACCGTCTTACCCAAAGCAATATACAGGTTTAATGCAATGCCCATTAAAGACCCATGGACTTATTTCCAGGAAATAGAATTGAAAAATCTTAAAATTCATGTGGAACAACAGAAGACCCTGAGTAACCAAAGCAATTATTAGAAAAAAGAATGTATCTGGAGGGATTGCACCTCCAGACTTTGAACTATATTAAAAAGCAAGAGTGATCAAAATGGTATGGTCCTGGAATAATAACAGAGGCACAGGTCAGTGGAAGAGAACTGAGTCACCAGAAACTGACCCAGACAGGAAGGAGCAGTGGCTGTCCCCTCCCCACTTGGACATGTTCCCCACGGGCTGCTTCACATTTGACCAGGTGCTCCGGAGAACTGCGGTCAGGCCTTCTGAACGCACATGCAGAGAGGCATGGGCTTGACACTCAGGCCAAAAAGAGAATAATTGGTGGAGCACACTGCAGGGAACAATAAGGGAAAAACTTAGTTTATACAAATCAATACCTTGGCAGGGAAACAAACCCTGGTGCCCGGAACACCAGGTGCCCACCAGCAGGAAAACCTTGGCTGGAGGGGCTTCTGGGGTGCTGTTGAAACTTAATAAGAAGTTAAAAGCTGACCAGTTAGCTAGGACACGTGTACCTGTACATACAGTCCATTGTGTGTGACCTCAGCTCTGTGAGCAATGGCTGTAAATATGGATGATCTATATGCTGTGCTTTTTCGAAGAACAACTTCCTGGTGTAACGACAATAAATACGCAGGGAGTCAGACGCTCGAGTGACAGTCCTCAGAGGCTGCTAGCCCCCTGACCCCGCTTTCACTGTTGGTCTCTAGTTTTTCTCAGTCTCTCGCGGACTTGTTCTCTGCTTGTTCTCCTGGACAGGAATCTTGGCTGCACACGTCATTTCAGCTAGAACAAAGAAGTCACATACACACACTTTATGAAAGTTAACAGACCATCTAATCCTTGGACAGACGTCTGTACACAGTGAGAGACCGTCTTTAGCAGAAGCTCCACGGTCAGCTGGTCACAGACAAGCTGACTGGAATAAACAAAATGTGAAATGAATTCTCCTCACACAAGGTCTGACTCATAAAAAAGATGGGGAGGACGCCCTCTTGCTAGGACAGGACATCTTGGAAACCATCACAAGACATACCTTTTAAGAATCTAGTTTCCAGGACTCGAGAAAGAGAGCAGAATTGGGTAACGGCAGTTTCCATCTTCAAGGCTCAAGTGCGTCTGTGTTAAACAGAAGTGGTGCGAGCTCTGAGTGGGTGAGACCACGAGGCGACCGTGTGTGAAGGACCGAACACGCCGTCCGTGAACCTGACAGTTGGGTGTGGACGGTTGTCTCCCCTGGGGTACAGGGAGGACAGGATCACAGGATGGCGCAAGCGAGTAGACTTTACTGGAAGGACCAAGTAGCCTAATGGAGCAGATAAGACAGCAGCAGGGGGTTCTGGGCACCCAGAGGCTAGCTAGGTGGCAGTGACTGCCAACCTTCCCTGGGGCGAGGGACAGCACCCTGCCTGGATTTAGAGACCAGAGGCTTCCTGGTGAGAGCTTCTGCTTCAGAAAAGCATTTGGAGAGATTGCAATGTTACAGTCAGAGGCAGCAAGGAAAGCCATCGAATTCTCTTCTGACCCTGGACCTCGGCCTGTCCTCCTGACCAGGGGCCATTTATTACATGATCTGGTTTATGCAGTTCAAGTCCGCAGCCTTTGTGCAGAAAGTTCAAGGCAATCGTGAATGGGGAGTTAATTCAGAGGAGTGACATTCAGCAAAAGGGCGCTCATGTGTCCTGCCAGCTGGTATTCAGCTTCTGAGCTCAGCCTGCTCCATACTGGCTGCTCGCAAGCTAAGAGCTGGTTTGGAGGGTGAGTCCTGTTCTCCGGACAATAGCCAGGTTCGGCTGGAATCCCTAAAAGCTGGAGTTTGTGAAAAAGGATGCCTGTGTGTATCAGCTATTCTAAACCCTCTCCTCGCGTCTCTGCAGTGGCACGTGTCTCTCCCGGATTCTGCACGTCACTGGGAAGACACCCCCCGCCTGGCGATGGGGCCCTGAAAGGGGACCTTGTGGGGAGCTGCCTGCAGTGAGTCCTCTCTCTGCTAGAAAACGAGCAGGAGGGCTGCGGCAAAAGGAGCAGAAAGAAAAGGCTGAAGCAAGTCTTTGCCTGGCGTCTTGGACTGGGCAGGATTGTTTAATTTTGTGAGAGAGTCACTCACTACAGTGAGATATAGCTGTTCTTTGAATGGACTTTATGTAGCAGTTCCAATAGTGTCCATTTGCTGGTGCTTCCAGGTGTCTGTCTTCCCGGAACAGGGGAGGACGATCTCCTCTGGCCCACATATTGGGGATGGTGGTGATGTTTTTGGCGGGACTCAGAGAGCCACCGGGCCACCGGGCGTCCAGCCCCCTCTCCGCTGCAGCGGGTGGCACTTGTCCAAGGTGGTGCCTCGGTGGGCCTAGGGCTCTCATGGGCGATGCAGGAGGAAATCCGCAGCCCTAGTAAGACTAAGAGCAGTTTGTGACCCATGAAGAGGGTGATCGATGAGCTTGGTTTGTCCCCAGCTCCCTCCCTCGGAGAATGTTCGATGGAAACACTGAGCTTGTGTGTGACGGTTTCCTGCTCCTTCTTGCTGAGCCTTCAAATGAGCCCACAGGTCAGGCTGACCTGGATCTGGAGCGCGTCCTAGAACAGCGGCACCGCGGGTCCAGGAGTGGCAGCTGCTCACAGGGCCACCTGCTGGTGCTCAGCGGACACTTGTGTCACGCAGCCCAGCTCCAACGCCCCTCAGGACCCCTGCTGGGGCTCCATTTACTCAGTAAATAAATCCTTTCCTTCCTCCCATGTCTTGGGCTTGGTTTTCTCTGGGCTCCACTATGCAAGGACCGAAGGTTTGGTGACAGCACTCACCCTGTGAATCAAAGTGACTGTTGAAGCCCCTGTGATTGGAGTTATGATGCTGGCTGGGTCTGTCCTGTCTCCTGGTTGGAAGATGGGTCGTGGACCAGAGGGGCCAGAGAGAGCCAGACAGTCTATTGGAGAAAGTGCAGACACCCCACCCGGGAGGGGTTCCCAGGGAGGTTGTTGCGGCTGGGGGCGGGACTTTGATCTTCTCCTGCAGTCCTGTGAGGGCTTCTGATTGGAGAGATCACAGGGTTATGCTAATGAAGCTGTCAGGAGTCCGCTTTCCCATTGGTCCCTCTTATGCTAATAAGGTACCTGGAACTGCATTCGGATTGGCTGTTTTTAAGCCTAGTATGTTAATGAGGCATTCAGGAGTCCCATTGGTCCCTCTTATGCTAATAAGATACCTGGGGCCGCACTTGGGATTGGCTGTTTCACACCGCAGGACAGCTGCTCCCTTCCTCCTGGTCTCAGGGTCTTTATCTCCAGAGGGTGGGCCTCCTTCAGTGGCAGGCGGGCCTGGGTCTTCCCACCTGTAAACTTTCCTCACTTCGTGGCCCTGCCCTACCTGCCTGAGGTCCCGCTAACTCCTCTCGGTTGGTTTCAATCGGTGCAAGTGGGCCCAGCTGTCTGACCCAGCACGTGTTCAAAGCAAAAGCAGCTTTTCCCCAGAGCTCCTGGAACCTATTAGGGACATTGGACCTGCAACCAAACTCTTCGTGGAAGACACCTCCTGATTTGAGAGGTTTGTCTCCACCTGCATCTCCCCGTTTGCTCTACAACATTCTTCAGAAGGGAAGAGGGGACTGACGCTGCCTGTTGGTCACAGGGGTGGTCTGTGTCTTCAGGGGCGCCTAGTGTCCTGCAGGCCATGCTGAGCTCCGCATGAGGCTCCAAGGACGGTGGACAGGCAGGTCAGCCAAGTGTCAGGGATGCAGATGGTGACTGGCGAACGGTCAGTGCCAGGACACAAAAGGAGTGTCTGACAGCTTGCTGGGCAGATACAGGCTGGAGCCTCTAAGTCAGCACGGAGACACCCCAGTTCCCCTGAGATGGATGAACTTCTAACTAAATATTTCATGAGAAGGTGGAGAACAAATGCAGGAGATGGCATTTCCTCTCTTGAAGGAAAATAAGCAATGGACAGTATTGATCAGCATCTCCTTTCACTTCAGTCCTTGTACTGAATGTCAAGCTTCATGGAAGTCCAGCGACCCAGCGAGAGCACCACTTCCCCGTGACGAGGTCTGGCCCCCTGAAGCAGCGCCGACAAGTTTGCATGTGGCTTTCCTGTTCCCCAACACCATGTATTAGAGGCTTTTCTTAATCCATGTGTGCCCTTGGCTCCTTTTATGTGAAGAACTGTCCATCAACACGTCTGGACTCCCATTTCTGTTTTTATTCCAATACCATGCTGGTTTTATTACTAACGCTTTGTGGTATAGTTGAAGTCAGGGAGCGAGATGCTTTCATTTCTGTTCTTCTTTTCTCAGACTTGGTCTTTTTTCAGTGTTATTTGTTTTTCACTAAACTTGGTGATTTTTTTTCTATTTTTGCGAAAATGGCATTGGGATTTTGACGAGGATTATAGTGCAATATGCACATCACATTAGGTAGTGTGAGCATTAAAAATGTGAATTGTTGAGATCTATGATCACACAATATCTTTCTATTTCTTTGCATCTTCTATTTCTTTCAACTATATTATATAGTTGTCAATGTACAAATCTTTCACCACTTTGGTTAAATTTATTCCAAAATATTTGATTCTTTTTTGATGGGATTATTTCCCTAGTTTCTCCTTTTTACTAGTTCATTTGTATAGAAATGCAGCAGATCTTTGTTGATTGATTCTGTAGCTTGTAACTTTACTGTATTGTTAATTCTCCTGGATCTTCACTAGAGACTTTGGGATTTTCTAAGTAGATTATGTGTTCTGCAAACAGTGATAGCTTCACTTCTTCCTTTCCAATTGGGATAATTTGTATGGCTTTTGCTTACCTAATTGCTCTTGCTGAGACTTTCAACACTATACTGAATAACAGTGGACATCTTTGTTTAATTCTTTATTTTAGAAGAGCTTTTAGCTTTTCACCATTGACTAATGTTGGCTGTTAGTCTGTCAGATATTATGTCCTTTATTCTACTGAAGTACTCCCCTTATATACCCTATTGTTGAGGAATTTCATCATAAACGTATGTTGAGTATCATCAAATGCCTTTTCTGCATCTATTAAGAGGATCGTAGGATTTGTCTACTTACATTTATTGATGTGATGGGTCACTCTTTATCATTTGTGTAACTGAACCATCCTTGCATTCCTGAAAACATCCCAATCGATCAAGGAGGAGGATTTTTTAAATGTATTGTTGAATTTGGTGTGTGAGCATTCTGTTGAAGAGTTTGCATACACATTCGACAGAAACATGGTCTATAGTTTCACTCGTTGTGATGTCCAGGTAATGGGTGGGGAGCAGGAGTGCAGTCGAGAATGCATTCTCTGTTGTCGTCCTTGCTGGTGTCCAGCCCAGGGCATAGCCCCAGCTCGTACACTTCAGACTTTGCCTGGGCCAAAGGCACGTGTCCCCATACCACATCAGCCCTCCCCTCCCCAGGACTACTGGCTGAGACAGTACCCCTGCATCTCTGTCCCCAAAAGAGCATGACAAAAGGTGGGTGTATCTCTTTCCATCCTCTTTCTGTCACTCTGCTGTGGAATCCCTGGTATCTCTGAGCTGCAGGCTGCTCCCCACTCAACACTGCTGCAGGACTCACCCTGTGCTGTTCTGTTCCTGAATAACCACTAGTTGCTCCTCTTGAGAGTGAAGAAAGAAACATCCTCTGTAACCATCTTGGTGACATCTGGAATTGTATTTTAAGAACAAGAAGAGGGAGCAGAAGGAAAAGGAGAGGGAGGAGGCGAGACGAAGAGGAGGATGCAGCTTCATGCAGGAGGTTCCTATTACTAGGTTTTTATTAGTCACATTGTTTTGGAAATTTCAAAATTATTTTATGTATATATTATTTTACTACATATGCATATAAATCATAGAATAAATATGGGTACTAACCTTATTTTAACAATTCTAGGAATCATTACTTTTCAATGTAAGAGAAAATAGATACCAATCTGTGGAGGGAAATGCTCTGATGTTAAATTTGAGTTGGAAAGAGCAATTTCAATTCATGAGCTTTCCGTTTCCTATATCTAAATCGTTAACAGACCGAAATACTCCACAGATTCTAAGTACTCAGCAGTGACCCCTCTGGAGCAGTTAACACATACCCAGATCTCTGATTCTAAATCCCATTCTCCACAGAAAGGAACTTGGTCTCCTTAGGGAGATGGTTAGATCTGGCTCCAGGGCTGCAATGTACAAAGGACTCTGGAGACACATTTTATGTGCCAGTAAAGCCTGGGAGTCTTGAATATTAAGGGAGTCACATCAAAAGGATCTAATAATCATTTAAAAGATGCTCCTGTGGCAAATTTAGAGGGACAATTTGGTGATCAAAAATAGCAAGTGTAAGACTTTTCCGTGAACAAGTAAAAATTCAAGAATTTGCTGAAACTAAAAAGTAAAAAAGCAGAATTAACAAAAAAGCAAACAAAGATTCTCTTTCTTTTCACCAGCATGCCATCTGAAAAATGCAAAATGTGATAGTAAATTAGAACTAATTGATGCTGCAAATATCAACGACAATTTTAATGATAAGAATATGGGAAAGGATATTCTGATTGTCCCAAAATATTTCCCCAAGATGTTTCAGTAACTGCAAAAGGGATGCCCTTTTCCAGCAGAGAGGTGATGCTAAAACTGAACCTTTTACCATGATGCATTAGAGAGTAGTCAATCTCATCTCCAAACAGCTCTTCCACCATATTCCTAATTAACACTGAATCAAACTTTTTAGACCAGAATTTTAGACCAGAAATTAGCCATTTTCTTTTTCTGCAAAGGGTCAGAGAGTAATTATTTTGGGTTTTGTGGAGCATACACTATCTGCCACCACTGCTTAACTCTGTCACAGGACAAAGTAGTCATGGACACTATCTAAGTAAATGGTGTGAATAAAGCTTTATTCACAAAAGCAGGGTGTGGACACAGTGTGGTGACCTCAGTCCTGGACTTACTGTCAGAGTGAGTCCGGGAGATTGAGGAGCAAGTTAGGTGACACCAGGGGGAAGCCTCTGAGCACGTGGAGAGTAGGGCATTTATGAGATCACCAGCCACACTTAAATAATACAATGGAATTAAAATTAAACACCGAACAGGAGACAAGCCTTTACCATAATAAAAGAAACAAGAGAGGCATAACAAATGAATCCCATGTAACAACCTTCGGGAAGGAATTGAATCTCAATAAGATGTTATTTTTAAAAGAAGAAAAAGAAAGCTTAAGAGGTAGATAGGGATTTCTATCAAAGCTAAAGCATGTAGGCTGACTATTTTATGATGTGTTTAAATTCTGTGATCATTGTTATGAGGTTTGGAGTGGCACACACTTCTGTGAGAGGAATTTCTTTTCCTTAAAAGAAACACCTGAATTTTATAAGAACAGAGGATCGTAATATCTGCTAGTTTTTTTCTGTGACTAGTGGGGAAAACATATGAGTGAATATGCACATTTGACCACATGCGAATCATTTGTCGATTTATGTTTGGGGAATGAATATGCGGTGGGTGCTCATTTTCTTTCTTTCTATTCTTCTATCCGCTTAACTTTTTCCAAACAAATCTTAGAAAAACACATACAAGAGAAATTTTTTAATGTATTATTCTAGAGCTGTCTTTATTTTTTCCCCTCCCAGAAAGTCCAATATGCCCTCAAGCAAATGGTAATCAGTCTGTTCTCCTTGGCAAGCTGTCTTTCCAAGGAGCTTACACAAACATCCCTGTCCCTAGTTCCCTTGGGAGACAACTTTCTTACCAATAAAATATATTCAGATGCTCACAGAAGCCAAAGGTAGGCAAATCCATGTCCAGGGAAGTCTATGCGTCTTTGCACTTGGGAGGGAAAGGAGACAGGATTCAGTCTCTTGGAAGCAGCTGGAAGTGTCAGGCATGGCAGACACAGCCAGTCGGAAATGAAGGATTTGGTCCCCAAATCACCAAAACAAGCTGCGGGGACTCTCTCCCCCTCAGCCAGAGTCCCGGCTGCTGCACGGAAGCCCCCTCGCTCACGCACGACCCTTACAGCAGGGACACTGTCCCTGCCCCACTCACTGTGAGGCTGCCCGGAGAAGCAGAGGGCGGATTCTCCCGGTGGTTATTTTCCACTGTCAATTCTAGTTCCGCATGGAATTCTGGAGGTAGGCAGGCAGGCACTGCCTCGAGCAGACAGATTCTAGGAAGAGTCACGCAGAAGGGGCGGAGAAATTAATGCGGATGAGTTATCTGCCCTGTGCAAGAAGACGTGGGGCAGACGCGCCGGCGTGGCGCTCAGTGCAGGGACAGCCCCGAGTCCCTGCTTCCTCCCCACGGGCCACTCAGGTGCTTCCTGTTCTTCCGGCTGGGAGCCAGGTGCAGCCGGCCCAGCTCCCCGTGCTGCTCCCTGGGGCCGCCTTCCTGGCACAGGTATAGAGCAGCCAACTCTTGTCGAGACCAAGGGGCAGGAAGGCTCCCTGCCCTCGTGAAACGGCGCCTGATGTTGCTCTCAGTGTGGAAGCCGGGCAAGTCGTTCCACCCTCGCAAGATGCACCACTTCTCCTTTAAGCCGGGGGCGCCCCAGGAAGGATGGGCTGAATCCTGATTCTGAAGGAAACGGACTTGCCAGGAAACGCCCCTGCAGGGCGGCCGGTGCTCCAGACTGTGCTGTCCTTGCTGCAGGACGGGCAGTCACACCCGGGCCCACGGGGACGTGGCTGCTTCGATCTCAGGATCTCAGACTCACACTGTCACCTACCCGAGAGCCGACTGCCAACAGAGGGCGGCGAACGTGCGCCTCCTTGCTCCGTGTAGAGAGTGACGCAGGGAACGGAAAGGACGTTTCAATGCACCTTTCTCCCTTTTCAGAGAGGGAGGCGAACAACCGTCCTTTTCTTCCCACATGAGAAAGAGCGTGGTCACTAATATTGGAAAAATGGGAGGATCCTGACCAGAAGAGACTGAGAAGAGGGCGTTTCACCAAAAGTGAACTTTGCTGTGGGGACCGCACAGCTTCACCTCTCCCGGGCCATGTGCAGGTGCAGGAGGAGAAAACTAACTGGCACAATCTGAGGCTTCTAAGAGCAAAGACCCCCAAAGAGCAAGCACCCCGTCTTAGCAGCCTGAGTCTAGGACACGCCCCTCGACACTCCCCCGTTTTCACTCCAGGTGGCCTGGACGCGCCCACGAAGGGAGAGGCCCGCGCCCTACTCTGTATTCAGGACTCACCTGCCCGCCTGAGGGGCAGGAGCCCAGGCCCCACACACGTGCCTTCCCTGGACGGAGCTCTCCCGCCGCAGGGCCTTCAACTCGCTGTTTCTGCCTCTAATCAACCCACGTGTGACCCTGACCCCACGGCGCTCTCCGCGAACTCGCTCTGGACGGACCCCGCGTCTCACCGGGGGTCCCGCTCACCCCCACCTGCTTCAGGATGAACACAGCACACATGCGGGAAGAGAGGCCAAGGTGGAACAGGCCGCTCTGCAGTGACGCCGGCCCCTCCTGGCGTGGGGAGTCTGGTGGGCGCCCATCTCTGTGCAGAAGGGGCGCCTCTGTCCTGCTGCCAAAGTCGCCGCCCCCTGCCTGCTCTTTCCTGGGGGCAGGCTCTGGCCTGTCTGCGGTCCCATCCTGTCACTCCCGGAGCCCTCACCTCAGATCCCAGCCTGTTCACCGTGAGGCCCTGTCACGCTGTTCGTCATCGGGGCGCCTCCAAGCCCGCGATCACTGAGCACCAGGCGGGAAAAGCCCTCAGCCTGTGGGCCCTCCCCGTGGACGCGCGGCTCCAGGCCGCTGTGCTCTGTGGTGCAGGTGGGTGGACCACGGCGGACAAGGTTCGAGGGGCAGTCAAGCACACTAAGTGTTTAAAAATGCTAAACAGGTGCAGCTGGGACACGTGGAAAGCTGTAGGCAAAAGTCGCTCCGAGGAAGGCAGGACATCTGCGCTGATTATTAGAGGCACAAAGAGCAGAGTCCCCTGGAGGAGAGGCCCTTCCTGTGGGGGAGCCCTCTGTGGGAGCCCCATTCAGGACTTGGACAGCTCAGGCCAATTAGCACTTGAAGGGGGTGTGCAAAGCCTTCTTTTCTCCCTCTCAGGGCAGCTCGGTGGAGCCTGATTTAATTAAGAAAGCAGTGCTGAGACTCCCACCTCTTCAGAGGTCAGCCTGGTGGAGCAGGAGCCCCCAGGGACATCTTTGGGATTTAAATCTGTGAAGCTTCTAGAACGCCCTGCTTCTTCAGTTTTGCTCCTTCTAGCAGGTCTGTCCCCAGACTGTTTGCCACGGAGAAGCTTCATGCCAGGAGCCCACGGGAGTTGGGCAGAAACTCAGGAGCTGCTCTCAGCTCTGGTGGCTGGGCGGACACCGCCAGTCCCCGCAGCCCGGCGGCCCAGCCCCAGAGGCGCATATTTGCAAGCTGGCACTGAGAGACGCCAGTGTGAAGATGGCTTTTTCCCCAGAAGCCTGAGTCGTGGAAGGAGGTGTCTGGATTGGAGCCCAGTTCCGGATTCGCATGGCAGTGTGAGAGGGGCCCAGCCCGGCCCCCGGGTTCTTCTCACGCGGGCCAGGCGATCGATCGATCGGGTGAACGCAGACAGACTCCTGGGAGACGGGGATGAGCTGAACGGCCCATTAGTGCAGAATCTTCGTGGGCTGAGCCCCACAGCAATGGACAAAGTGAGGGTGTGCAGTGTGAGAAGGAGCGGAGCTGATGGCATTGGGGCTGCGGCCACCAGGCAGAGCGGGGGACCCACAGAATGAGCGGGGTACAGCAGGTGTTCTGTAAAGAGTCGTTAGCGAAGTTATAGCATAGGCTCTCTGTCTGAAAGGTCGTTTCCGATATAAAAAATAAATCAATCACCCTCATTTGTTTCCTTCCAGGCAGCTAAGGGGGTGGCAGCTTTCTCCTAAGCCCAGAAGGTCTGTGGCGGCCTCTGCTGAAAATAATCCACAGGCCACATGATGTGTCTTTGGGAGGCCTGTGTGAACATCTCAGGGAGGCCTGGCCTTCCCTTAGGTGGGGTCAGAGAAATCCCCGTTTCTCCGAGGTTCTTCACAAGCTGGACAGATGAACAGAGGAACATCAGTTGCGAGTAGTAAGGAGCAGCTCGATTTGAGTAGCCTGCACATGGAGAATTCGTGCAGCCCAAATTCCGAGGAAGCTGCAGCCACATTCACATCCTGAGCTGATGCCTGGAAAGGGGACCTGGGTGTCGGGGAGACAGTGGCAGACAGATGACAGGCTTAGAGAGGACTGTTCACAGATGAACTGTCTTTTGAATTAAGCCCTTCATAAACCACATTCTTCTAAAGAAGGAAGTTGAAAGACCATTTCTGGAGTAGGAGGAGGGTGGACCTGGGGGAGGCAGATGTCCTCTCCGATTAAAGGAAGGGCTAAATATTGGGAGAACTGGAGCTTCTCTTTTGCCTGTGGGGCTGTCTTCACTGCCCTTCATTCTCTTCATGCTCCCCAGCCCCAGGCCTCAAACCCAGGGGCGTGTGGCCTGACCTCCTTTGGAGGCATCAATCGACCCACCTGCTGCCCCCAGGTCATGCCCACGACGTGATGTGGAAGCTGCTATGGCTGTGTGACTCCTTACCCCAAACTTAGCTGCCTGAGACAACCACGTGGCGCCCACGAGCTGGCGCAGGATGGTGGCCAGGACGGCGTGGGGACACCTGGCTGGGACGCGCGCTCCCAGGTGGGAGGGTGCCCTCTGGCTGGGGGCTGGGGCGCCTGCAGGCTTCTGCAGGGTCACCGCTGTCCGGACACCGCTGTCGGAGGCGAGGCCTGCCCGCCGCAGCGCCACACTCTCACCGGCTTCTTTGGCGGGCAGCCTGCGGGCTCACACTGATCCTCGGCCCCTCAGGCCTCCAGCCAGGTGCACGATTGAGTAAGGAGGACGCGGCGTCACCTTTCGCAGTGTAACTCAGAACAGCCGAGCGCCCTGCGGTCCGTGTCAAAGCCATCACACGCCGGCCTGTGGAGTCTCGGGGCAGCGGGCCGGGGGTCGGGCCACAGCCCAGGCCTCCTCCCCAGCTGTCCCGGAGAAGCCACAAAGCCGAGGACCGCCGATCGCCGACCGCCGACTGCAGCGGGGGGCCCCGGTCCCCAGAGCAGTGTGAGCAGAAGAAACAGTAAGGACTGTCAGGAGTAATGCAAAACACAGAAAAACTAACCTATGTAACATGACGACATGAAAGTAAGCGTTTAAAAGCACAGAGACAGACAGCTCATCCTAAGAGGTCGCCTAACGGACTTGACTTCTCAGCCGCCTCCCAGTGACAACAAGGAGCAGAGCAGGCAGAGTTTGGGAAAAGCCCTCGGACTGAGAGTGTGTGTTCCAGGCAGGAGCCAAACGCGAGGGAAACACCACCGTCTGCGTCACTTGTAAAAAGTGGATTCATCCACACAGCAGCGCCTCGGGGGCCCTGCGTCTTCAGTGGCCCCCTTTCCGCTGGGAGGCCTGGCTCCCCACGTGTGAACCCTCCAGTGACAGGACCCCTCTGGTGACAGGAGACCCCTCTGGTGACAGGAGACCCCTCCAGGAGCTCGTGTCACCGTTTCTCTCGAGGTCCAAGCCCTTTCTCCTCTGGGCGGCCTGCGATAATCCGCGACTGTGAGAGCGCGGTGACTTCAAAACTCCTTTTCACCAGACAAAACTAAAAGTCTTTACGTCTGAATATGAGGAAGAGTCATGCGAATAGAAACTGTGGAGAAAATAGGCATCGGGCCTCCTGGTGGGTTTTACTTTCTTCTTGCCCAGGTGTGTTGCACAGTTTCTTCCGACACCTTCCAGCTAACGTGGCCTCCGGACCAGCAATAACGACCGAATCACCTTCTCGGTCAGAGTTTGGGCTGGTCTTCTTGATCATGGAAGAGCCTCTTCAAAACCCCAACTCTGGGTGTCCCCAGCTTTAGCTTTCGCGTTTTTTGTTTTTAAGGAAAGAGCAGGCAAGAATGAAAGCGAGCAGGCAGGCAGGCAGGACGGCAGAGGAAGACGCATTTTACTCCTTTTCACGGAGCTGTCCATCTGGGTAGTGGCTCCCGGCCCTGGGTAGTGAGTCTGCGTCCTTCGGATGCGTGAGGACCGGGCCTGGAAGACACACCCGCTGAGCCACCAAGTTGCACCTGTATTTGTTATTTTTAACTGCATGGTTTGGGGTTTATGTTTTTCAAAAACCTCTGACAACCTGTACTGTTTTCTTGTAAATAAGTGATAATTTCAAGCTCTTCCTACTGTTTAACAATGTGTGCACACGGCCTCCCCCAGTTACTTCTTGGAGAAATCTGGAAAACGAAACCTCCAGAATTGTCTATGAGTTTCTGCTTTTGGGGAATCTTAATGTTTCATGTTCTCATCAGAACTCTCAGATCCTGTCTCACCTGGGACTTTGCCTCTCACTCTCATTTCTCACCCAGAAAATGAGAAGTAAGTGCCCAGCTCACCAGACGGCAGCGAGACACATGGCTCAGAAAAAGACCAGGTGCATGTAGGTGCTCACTGACAGGTAGTTCAGTTCCTTCTCCAGTTTCTTGAGACTTTTTTTTGTGAGGGCAGGCACCCTCCATATTCAGTGTTTTCAGAGTCCACAGCTTCTTTGTTTTGCTTAGAAAACACCCAATGACACACGACACTGACCTCCCACCCTCCCACCCACACGCCCCACCCGCCTGGGGCCCCGGCGAGCTCCCCCGTCACTGCAGGCCGGTCGTTCAGCTGCACGTCACCCTGGGATTCTTTGCTTGCCGGCCGTGTTCGTCACTGGAGTATAAACCAGGGAGGACTTTCTGTCCCAGGATATAGGGCACACGATACACCCTCAGTGATAATGTCCTGTACAAACAAGTTAATGGATCCTTGCAGTGACATGAATCAAAGAATATCCTATTAAGTATATTGATTACATTGATAATGTACAAAGGTCATTTATTATGTTTCATAAGTATGATACTTTAAAAATAAAATTCAACAGACACATTTGAAGCATGTGTAACTTTAAATGGGGAGGGCTCATGCTGGAGGTAACTCTTTCTTGGAATTTCAGAAACAGAATGTTTCTCTGGATGCAAGAGAGCATTTAGCAAAATATCTTAGCAGATGGACACATTTTGACACCCGTGTTCCTTCTGCAAACTTACAAATGTTTAGGAAGATCCTTCAATGTGATGGACAGCCGGTCGAGTCCCTGAGGAATATAGATGCAAACTGGAGATTTTCTCCAGGCTGCTGGGATTTAGAAAACACAGATGGTGACCCACGTGATTCGCACAGTGGAGGAAGGTTGGGTTCCAGGCATATGTAGTGGCTAACTTTTAGGAATAGTGTCCGATGACATACTTTCAATAAATGACAAATAATATAAATTGTTGATAATGAAAAACACAGCCCTTTAACGTTCAGGTCACCAGTCGGTAAGCAATGCATTCCAAGTTCAAGCAGCATTCTAGCCTTCCATTCCTTTTCACTCCCGAATGGATGGAGCATTTCTGGGGGACCCAGAGAAATAACGAGACGTGCACTAGACACCGACCTCACTGTGAATAATAAACGTCTTACAGCTATGTCAGGTGGGTGTAAATATATCAGGCTAATTGTTGCCTGAACTGGTGTCCTTCAGAGATAAATCGTAGTTTATCTTCTGCCCCCTTTCTATTTGCAGAGACAGTTCTCCAAGCACCTGATGTCAAAGTAGAGAGAAATCCGGCAGAGCGAGGCCCCAGATATCTTTTTGGGAACGTGACTTCTGGTGCTCATTGCTTCACGAGACCACTTCCCCTTGCTGGCACTGAGTGGATGAGCATACATTTCTCCCTCTAACACCCAGCAGGGCCTTGAGATCAGGGGACACTTGAGTGGACTTGTCTGCCCAGAGTCGGTGCCAGTGTTTTTGCCTCAAAGCGGGGCGGGTCATGAAATGTGCACTTGGCTCCGAGAGTTGGCAGCTTGCGCTGGATTTTCTGGTTTTGGGATTATTTTCTGGTCTTGCTGACTGAGGTGGGTCCCCAGCCAGCGTCATTAAGGCGAGTTCTGGATCTCCGCTGGGAGCCCTAGATTGCTGCTGGGAAGAGCAGAAGAGGGAAGGGGAATACAAAAGGAGGAAATTAATTCACACACTAATGAATTTTTTAATTAGTACTTAAAACTCCAAACTTTGGCAGCGTATTTCCCAGGAAGGAGAGGGCTAAAATGATCCAGGTAATTAGGGGAGTGGAGATATGAAAATAAACTTATGGACATAATGCCATGGAAGATGCTTGAAGGTCACCGGCGGCCATCAAACTCAGGATATGGCACCATTAAGAGAAAATGCTGGTTTGATAGTGCTGTTTTCTCTGAAAAGAAATCGGAAAATGACTAAATTTAAAATAAAGGACTACATGATGGAAGAAAGATAGATCCCTGAAAGGGTATTAAAATACTCCTTGAATATGAATTGCCCATTATTAATATTTTTAATTTGCTGTGTATTATAAATCATACTTTTATTGTATAATTCCCCAATAAAACTGAAAAGTTAAGCTAATGTTTTAAGGATAATGATTACGGCTTTCTCTAGATATGAAGATGATACTATACATAATAGAGCTTTAAAGAAATAATGAAACCATGGTATTGTCATTTGTTCTCCTTTTATAGCTACTGCTATCAATGTCTGATTTATCAAAAAGAGGAATGGAATGCTAAAGCTCTGCATTATCATGACAATTTTGAAAATTTCTGTTTAGAAACTTTTTTAAATCTAGAGACTGAAAATATCTGCATTGGCAGGGAATCCAGAGTTCACAGTTAAGAGTTAGGGATGAATTATTCACATGAAATGAAGAAAAAAAGAGCGAATCACCCAGAAAAAGAAATTTTAAGCACAGAAGACACAAGACAACTATTTCGGGAGTCCTACTCAAGTGACAGCGGTCAAAGGACCCTGTTGTCAAGAGCATGTTGAGGGACAGTCACCGCCGAGGCTGGGGACAAATCCTCAGAGTCAGCCACTTTTATTGTGACACCCTCACCACCGGTAATGATCTTGGCCCCTTGGAGAACTGCTATGTGCTTTCCCCGCTCCACAGCTGCATCTAGAATCTGTCCTGCATCCTTTATCAGCCAGTCTTTAGGAAATGCGTTTGAACCGCACCCTGCCGCTGTTGGAAAGAGAAGTCCAGGAGCCGACGGGATACGTCTTCCCAGTTTTTCGCAAATCTGTTAGCTTCCTCAGGCTGCTTAGACATGTGCTTTCCAGACTTTGGAGCCAGAATGCAAGACCAAGGTGTGGGCAGGACTGGTTTGTCCCGAGCCTCTCTCATGGACTTGCAGGTGGCAGCCTATTCCTCCCTCCTACTCGGTCACCCCTTCCTGTGTGTTTGCACGCTCCTCCCATCAGAACATCCACGTCCTGCTGGGGAAGGGTCTGACCATATGAACTCAGGCCATCTTAATGAGCTCCTTAAAGACCCTCTCTCTAAATCCAGTCATTCTAAGGTATTGGGGTTAGGACATGAACGCGAGAATTTGAAGGGACACATTTCAGCCTATAAACTCCTCAGCCAAGGCTTCAGCTGTCTCACAATCTCAGTCTGCACCTCACTTTCTCATGTGAATTCTACTTCACTGGTCCAGCGGGAAGGAGACTGGAACGGGTGCCCTATTCCCAGCTCTGCCTCTACGTCGGCGCAGGTGGTGGACGGGTCCTCTGTGGCTGCACCTGTTAGAGATGGTCCAGCAGCTTGGCCAGGTCTGCGGGCAGGGCCCTCACTCCCCCGTGACCTGCAGGCTGGCGGCGCACGGGAGCGCATTCCCGCGTGTCCCCTCAACCTGACACTCCCCCAGGGTCGGTGTTCTCTGGCATTTGTTTGTCCCTGTGAACCATGAAGCAGAGTGACTTCTAACAGGACAGTCACTGATGAGCTGAAGCGCGGTCAAGCCAGGGGCTCATCAGCGATCTAGCGCCTGCAGGACCCGGGAGGTGGGCTGAGAGGACGCGGGAGGTGGGCTGAGAGGACGCGGGAGGTGGGCTGAGAGGACCCGGGAGGTGGGCTGAGAGGACGCGGGAGGTGGGCTGAGAGCAATCTCCTGCACACGCTTCCACAAGGGCTGGTGTTCGCCAAGCCTGCCTTCACCTGCAGGATCACAGAACAAGTCACCTTCTCTGGGAAGTCACTGCATTTGAAGACCATGAGTCACGGGAGTTAGACCGGGGCTTTGCGTCTCAGGTCTCAGGGGCACTCGAGCCAGCAGCCCCTGATTGTGTCCTGGGCATTTACTGGTTGACCGGAGAGTCAGAGGCCCCTGAGGGGCTCAGATCCGAGAGGCGGGACCATTGGTCCAAGGACACATCAACCGTGTGCTGAGCGCGGTGTCAGCGCTGAGCCAGGACGGAAAGTCCGTGCTTCCTTCCAGTCCCCACCTCCAACCCGCTCTGCCACACGCGCGTGTGCATGTTCACGTCTGCACACGCGTGTGCATGTAACGCACACAAGCATGCCCACACCTCACCTCCTCCGCCAGCGAGGGTGCTCGCTGCCATGTCTGTTTGCCCCCAGATGCAGAGTCTGCAGCAGGGGACACACGTGGAACCCGGGGGGGAGGGCAGCCCCAGGGAGGGGCCCTCGTCTTCTGTGTCCTTGGACCACTTCCAAGGTGTGTGTGTGTGTGCGTGCGCGTGTGCACGTGCGTGTGCGTGTCTGACTTCCCCAGGCAATCCTCAGGGCCTCGGCGGGGTCTACAGCCGGCGCTCTGACACCATCTCCCCGGACAGTACGCGTCAGGTCCAGCGGGTTTGCTAGGAGGTAGCAGGACTCAGAAACGCATCTGGTTACTCACTACAAAGGACAGGAAACGGATGCAGGTGAGCGTCAGAGGGAAGAGCTGGGTGGAGCGCGGTGGGGAGGAGGCGCCTGTCGCTGCCCTCCCAGGAGCTCACTGTCTGCTCCTCCCACCGACTACGGGCACCAAGCAGGAGCAATCTGAGTCCAGAGCCTTCCTTCTCCCGGGTGGGAAAGCCTGGACCACGGCAGCTGATGCCTCTCCGGCCCCTCCCGTGCCCTGGAGGGATCTCCCACCCCTGCAATCCCAGGGTTGGTCCCCAGGGGGCCAGCCCCGTCTTTACTGGGGAGTGGAGCTCGCTCATCAGCACAGAGCCACGCCCCACGGCTCTCATCACACAGGAAATCGCAAGGACTTCAGGGGTTGTGCGTCAGAGACACTAAGTCAGACACACAAACACTCTCACACCTGCTGTGTTCAGAGCCCTGACGGACAGCAGGCCCTTCCCAATGGCTCACGCCCCCTGCACGGGCAGCTCTGCGCTGTTCACTGACCTTCACTGACCACGGCTGTTTGCACCACTGTTTCCTTCCTGCTCCCAGTGCCTGTGTGTGGACTTCTTTGTCCCATACGGTGGCCCTCTTGTTCATCGGACATGAAAGTGGCCACTGTCTTCCCATCAGGTGCTCGATGTCCATTCTTAGCAAAAAAAGAATGGCTGAGCTCCTCCTCCTGGGCATGGTGAGCTGAGCTCTGGCCCTGGGCCACCCCTGAGCCCGAGGGTGAGGGGCGGATCTGTCCTCATTCTCCAACAGGGAGGTGGTGCCCCGCCGGGCGGCCTCCAGGGTCTGTGGAGACGCCGGGACACTCACACCTTCTGGATCTCTGGTAGCAGGTGGGCATCAGACTCTGCAGTGCACAAATGGCCTTGAACCCTTGGCAGTGCAAACCCGAGGGGCAGGCATCCCCCTGCAGCTAGCGGCGACCAGCCCTGTCCTCACACAGTCTGACGTCACTGTCTGATGGAGTGGCCTCCAAGTTCCAGGAGCAAGGGACACTGTGCCTGTATCGCTATGGCCCTGAACCTGGCACGGTCCCCACTGACAGGTGACCGGGGTGGACACTCAGTACGAGTGTGGCAAACAGCCTTAGAGCCAGCGCTGTTGACTCCAGAGGCCCGGCTGCACGAGTTTCCATTCAATACGAATCCTAAGGCTTTATTTGCGCATGTCAGGAGCACTTGATTGAAACATCCTCTCAGGTGTGGCCTCACGTATCCAAGGACCCAAATGACAGAGAAGTCTGAAGCTGCGGAGACAGAGGAGGAGGCAGAGGCAGGTGGCGAAGCTCATCCGCTTCTCTGGGTGACTTCCAATGGCTTTGTTAAGTCTGCCTGCGGCCAGGGTGGCTGGACTCCCCACCCGCCCGCCTCCTGGGGAGGCGACTCTGCTCCTGGAAAGCAGCTTTGGCCTCCAAGTCACTAGCCCCTGAGTGCGAGGGAGAGGCTGCGGGGCTCACCGCCCGGCTGTGACTCTTCAGAGAAAGCCTCTTGCAGAGGAACGGGCCTTGGGGTGGCACGGCGTGTGGGGGGCCCCACCTGCCAGGACCGTCTTTCCGTGGGAAACTGCTGCCTCCCGGTCTCACCGCCCAGCCCTGGCGGTTTCCGCCCGTCAAGTGTCTTCATCTGCGTAGGAGCTTGCTTTCTTTCACAGCGACCTAGGAAATCTCTCTTGGGGAGAATTGAGTGGATAACTCAACTCAAGAACACTTACTCCGTGACTTGAAAAGGAATTAGACCAAGAGCAGAGGAGGTAGGTCTCCCCGCACAGCCAACATTAGCTCGACTTGGTGGGTGGAGAAAGGAAATCCGCGGTCAAAGGGGGCCGGCTTGGCGCCTGCAGAGACCTGGGCGCTGACGCCACTTCCCGGGAGTTAAAATACTACCTGGGCGGATGTACCTGGCTTTCCTTTCTGAAAGGGATCTATGAGATGGCGATGAAAGCATAAACCGCACAGAAACGTTTTCCTAAGGGTGTTGCCAATGCCGAATGTTTCCCACCATCTTTCATCGTCGCCCAGACATGTCTCCACTGAAAAATTCTGATTGCATCTGAGCGACCCTGACCCGAGATGGAGAATCCACTCAGCTACACTCGTTTGGTGAGAAGTATTTGGGTCACTACATGCAGATGCTCTAAAAGTCTCCCGGTGTGAAATGAGCACGAGCTTCTGGACAGGTCACCTTGCGGTGCTGTCCCTTGGTGACCCGACTGTGCAGGACAGGGGCAGCCAGATGGTCCCCGCTGCTGCAGCCACTGCTGGGTCCCCAGACGCTGACCGCAGGGTCCCTCTGGCTGTCCCTGCAGGAGGTGGTCACAGCCCAGCTCGGTGTCCTTCCCACAGGGACAACTGCTGCAGTCGCAGGAGGAGAGAAGGAAGGGCTGGACCCGCCCAGGCCAACACGTGTGCCAGTGTCACTTCAGGGAGAAAGCGGAGACGGGGCAGCCGTGTGCCCTTCAGAGCTCTCACGAAGTCACCTCACACTCATCTTTTTATCTTTAAGGAAGGTACAGCAGGAAGGAAGGCGAGCAGGCTGGCAGGCAGAGAGAGGAGGAAGAAGCACTTTATTTTACTTGCCTTTAGTTGTTCACGCTAGTTGTTTGCCCCCTGGGACCTGCACTCGAACCCAGAGGTCTGTGGTCTGTGCTCCTTTGAAGGCGATTGTCATAACTGTTACTCCACCAGGGGGCTCCTCTCTCTGCATTTAAAAAAAAATCAGTGTTTATTGAGGTTTGCTTTACAAAATAATATAAACCCTGAAGTGCAGGCTCCCTGGCCCTCAGATACAGGACACACACCCTGAGCTCCGTCAAATCACCCAGGTCCTCCTGGTGTCCAGGGGCCCCACCACGTTCTCTGCCACCCCCTTCTCCCCTGGTGACCGCAGTGCTGTGGTCGGATTCCTTCGTGACCTCCAGCTCCATCCAGTTTGTCTCAGATGACAATGTTTCTTCTTTTCTAAACACCCCACACCTTCAAACACACGAGCCAAAGCCTGGAGTGGTCTTGCCCCGTCTTCTAGGAGGCCCCTCAAATCGGACAGCTCCAGGGAGCCAGGCCAGCAGAGCTGTGGGGCGGAGGAAGCTCCTGCAGGTGGCAGCTCAGGTGACTGGTCCCGGGCAGGCCCAGCAAGGGCCCCTTCTTCCCAGCTGCCCTCCCCACGCTCCACCCCTCACTGACCACAGATGGCTTGCTGCAGGGGCCGGCCCTGGGGGAGAGCCCAGTGCGAGGGGCCCAGCTCCCCAGTGTCTCCAGGAAAGGCTGGTGTGCGGGGAGTGGAGCCACCAGGCTCATTTGGGGCACAGGGACCATGCAGCCTCGTCCGACTCCTGAAATGTCTGTGTCAGGACACATGAGTCTCAATTTCAAAGGCTGGAACTCTGCTCTTCTAAAGTGCAAGCGCTCTCTGCTCCTCCTGTAAGAGAACAAAATTGGCAAAACGCTGTTTGAGACATCAAAGCCCCTTATAGCTCTTTGAGGAAACACTCCCGGCGAGGAGTGACCTCCCGGAGACCAGGTGGACGACGGTCCTGCCGGGAGCGCCCTCTGCAGCTCTCGTCTCAGGACGTTCTCTTCCTCTCACCGTGGACCCTCGCTGCTGCACGTGACACCCAGTGAATGGAGAAGTTTTTATTTTTAAAGGACAGCAGGTGCAGGCAGAATGGAGGCGAGTATCAGGCGGGAATAAGAGGAGGAAGAAGACTTTACTTTTTACTGAGTTGTTCCTCCCCCAACGCCACCGGGCCCTGGTCTTGAACCCGGGACCTTGGGACGTGTGTGGACTGTGTCCAGGGTGCACCAGACTGCGAGGCCACCAGGCGTACTACAGAAGGCTCTCCAGCTTGTGTTAATCTTTAAAAAGCTGACATGCAAGCGGCTAAGGCCAGAGTGAGACTCAGTGCACCTGACTGCTCCGGAGGCCAGAAAAGGGCTCCTGAGACGCACTGCATCGTCCACGTGCTGGAACCGAGACCCGAGACCTGGCCGCCTCCTCTCCAGCCCATGGTACTCTCACTGTTATGTCTCGACGTTTGCTACAGCTTCTTGTCTTATATTTTAATTCTTACTCATAGAATGGAAGCTCCTTACTTCTTATTTTTGTGTCCCTGCAGCAGAAATGTAGGCACAGAATTTCTGCTCTTAGCCTAATCGGGAATGATGCACCATGTAGTGCCGGGTTATGTGCCTGAAAAGTGCCCTCTAACTCAGCGAAGATGTACGATGATGAGGGATTCTGTGCAATTCTCTGCCATGTTTTATTCTATTGAACTGTGGTGCTACTAAGACAAAGTGGAAGGAAGGGAGGGAAGGAAGAATGGAAAGACTTAAGCTGCTGCTTGTCAAGAAATATAATATTTTACTTGATACATTTTTCCATGTCGTTAAATAAATGTAGAGTCCGTATCCATTCCTCTCTGGTGTTCCCATTCCTGGCCATCTGCGGCCACTCCTCCAAGTCATTCTGTGGTTGTAGTGAAATTCGTATCCTGTGAATACAATGCTTCTTTCTCCTACGTTTTGCAGAGAAAATAATACATAAATGAACCTACCAGCTAAATAATGTGCTGTATTTTTTTCACATCACGCCAAAAAGGAAAATAATTTGATTCGCATTTTTTCAAGATCAAGTCTTCCATGATTTTTTGACTTTAAAACGGAGATAGGCACTAACACATTTCCCGGCTGGGGTTTGGGGGTGACTTCAGGACCCCTCTGTCCTCAGCAGCTTTAAGCCACTCCTGGCAGACGGACAGCCGCCCTCTCTGCTGTCAGCCCCGCTCCCGGCCTCCAGGACGGAAACGTTTACCCTTCTGCTGATCCAGCACAGTTAAGCAGTTTGCGGACACTTCCCCCTCGGACCCCCACCCCGAATTCAGCTTGTATTTTAAGGACTCAGGTGGAAGTAGGACCCACATTCCTGCATCCGGTTTGGAGCCAGGCCTCTTCCCTTCTTTGCAGGATCTACTCCTCCTCCTCCGTGTCCTTCCTTCTCTGGCTTTTCGTGTCTCTCCTAGTTCGGGCTGGCCCGCGGCTCACCCCGAGAGGTGCGATCTGCCCTTCTGAAGGCCTGTTGCACACGCTGCATTTCTGCTTACAGCGTCTCAGCAGTCACCAGAGCTGAGCAGCCGAAGGCGAAAGCATCCGCTGCTCTCGATGGCGTCTGTCCGCCGGCCTCCGTCACAGGACCGTGACGCGCCGTCCACCCTCTGACTGACGCTGCCCTCTCCTAGCATGTTCTCACTCTAGCGCTCCGTCCTCCGGAAAATGCCACGAACCCTTTGCCTCCTGGTATCTGAGCAGCCGTCTCTTCCTGGAGCTTCTCTGAGATGCGTCAACACAAGGAATTCCTCCTTTTTGATCATCTCAGCCCAGACCACGACTCCGTATCGCATCAGGGTTTTCACACTCTCCTTGCGTTGTGCTTATTAGGTGGGCATTTCCCGCCTAGAGAGCTAACCAGGGGTCACACTCCTTCCCTCCGGGGCTCCCCGGGGCCCAGCAGGACCCCACACGATGCCTCTAGGAGAAATGCCTGCACAGGACGGGAGCTGAGACCTGACACGGCTCGGTGGGACCGCAGCGGGCCACGGCGCCTGTTAGTTCTGCTGCCTGACAGATGCCTCCACCCGAGCAGCCCCACGTCCTCGAAACACCAACAAGCAGGGCGGTGTTGGGTGGCCTGGGACCACGGTTACACGGCCGAAACCGAGTTCCCGATGCCTAGATTCTGCGTGAACCCGTTTCTCTAATTGAGTTGCTGAGAGAACTGACTGTCTGTGGTATTTCTTCTTTAAAAGCGCAGCCTTTCTATGAGGGACGCTATTACCGCAGATGAGATCCCACATTCCCAGATGGGGAGTTGACATATTCTTCCTCTTCATCCCCAGAGAGAAGGTTCTACGTCTTCGACGTGTCCCGGCCCATTCTCCTGCAAAATAAGACTCTGGAGACATAATTAGAGCCCAGGAGCAGGTTTCTGGGTCACTGCTGTACTATCTTCAATGACACCAAGAAACCACTTAAAGGTCATGTCTTACTCCTCAACGGTGACGCAGAGACGGTCACTGTCGTGGTCACCTCGGAGCGCCCTGCTGGGTGCGAGGAAGCTGCACTCATCACCTCCGCGAGCCTGGGCCTGTCTCTGTGCCCGCTGTCACCGTGCCCCTGCCAGTGTCTGCTCTGCTGGCTTCAGACCGTGTGCCATCCCCGCGCGGAGCCAGCAACGCGGGTTCTAACTCTTGCTGCTGAGACCGCGCCCGAGAGAAGACTGCGGAGCCGGTGACAAAGAAAGTGACTGATCCAAGGGAGAAAGGGCGAACCTCCTGGGGGAGGTCGAAAGACAGGTGAAGGCCTTCTAGGGGATGTGAAGGGCCCGCTTTCCCAAGCGGCTACCCTGTCATCGCCAGCCCCCCAAACCCGGGGTCTGACAAATTCGAGTTCAGACACCGCCGGGGAAACGCACAGGAGCTGAAGGCGCAGAGGCTGATCGGCCCTGAAACGCATTTATTCTGTGAATCGCCATGAGGCGCGTACAACTGCCCTGCTCTGTAGTTGCCTGAGTCTTTCTAGAAAAAAGAAGAACGTTTTCCGTCAAACAGAATCCTGAATGGCAGGAGAGGATGATATGGAGATAAATCTAATGTTTTCTCCGTCACATGATTACCAGCCCCGATATTTCAGTTCTTGGAAACGACGTCCAGTTGCAACACTCTGGTTCTTCCCTCCACTGAACAATCATTTTCGCTTTACGAGAGAAAATCTGAAATAAAACGTGACTAAGCAGCATGTGAGGTGACGGCTCCGAATCATTTAGAAACGACCCACTTGATGATCAAGTTGAATTATAATTCTGTTCCTAATGGAGTCATTTAACTCAGCAGTATTTTCTTTCAAAGAAGTAACTATGCGGCAAAAAGTCCATAGGATTTTAATTTTCTTTGTCACCGTGCCCTGAACACTCAGATGACGATGCACACACCTGCTGGCAGCCCAAGTACCACAGCCAGCAGGGTGCATTGCGCCCATTCCTGCAATTCCATGCACACCCTTATCTCCACGAGCGCAGCTTGGAAAAACTGTAGGTGGCCACTTTTGACCCCAGTATGTTCTTACATCCCTAGAGGTGGCCGTTCCCAGTTCAAGAAGAGTCTCTCAACTGTTGGAGTGGCAGCTCATGTGCCCACTTAAGGTCTGTCCTACGACATTCATGGGGCAGGACGGCACCGTGACCAGGGAGGTGGTTTTCCCAGGCGACGCTCAGTCGCTGCTCCTCAGGGGTGCTGACCCCGCGGTCAGATGTGGGAGACTCTGCCTGCCGTGTAGCCTGTGGCAGCAGGGATGGCATCTGTGGCCCCTGGAAGGACGTCGGCACGACAGACAGAGCTGCGTTCAGCCTGTCGGAATTCAGCTGCGTGTCGGTACGGCTGACCCCGCTGTCCAGAAGAACAGTCCATGTGTTACGTCTGGCTCTGTGCTTCCATTTTGGGTTTATTCTCCATCAGTTCCCACCATGCTGTGAAACCGCATCAAGATTAAAAAAGCTTCTTTGAAAAGAGACTGTTAAGACACTGAAAAGCAAGCCACAGGCCTCTAAGAAAATGCTTGCAAATCATGCATCTCAGACAACAGGCATGAATCCGTCATGCAGAGAACTCCCAAAACTCCGCAAAAATACATCAGCGAGGAAAAGGTGCTGCATCTGAACAGGAGGCCCACAGAGGAGGGTACACTGGTCACAAGGGTGCTCATCACTGGTCGTTAAAAAGGGAAAACGGAAAGCGGTCTGATGCAGTCTAAGCCCGTCAGACGACAGCTGCAGGAAAAGCTGAAACGGACACCCCTGGTCCTGGAGAGAAGGCTGAGCAGCCAGAGCGGAGGCCCCCATGGCCGCGACTGTCCCTGGCCCGGCCACAAACACACCCGGGAGCCAGTGTTCCATCTGCCTTCACTTTGTCGGTTTTCACTTTATGTCCCAACATGAACGGACACATGCCCCCGTCCAAAATCTGTGTGTCACCCTCTCATTTTATGTGTAAGAGCCCCAAGCTGGCACCTGCAGTGATGTCCTCCACCAGGTGACCGGGGAGGATGCGGTGGTGTCCTTACCAGGGGCGCCATGGGGTCAAGGGACTGGCGGTGACTCGAAGGTCTGATCTGCAGATGTGGATCTTCCAGGGTGCTCACGGGGACAGATCCCGCGAGGAGTGTGTTCCTGCCACAGATCAACTGTCAGTACAAAGGAATGAAGGAATGACGTGGGGAACGGGATGTCATCCCCAGCCAGTCATGGTGCGCGAAGGAAGGCAGGCCCCGCCAGTCAGCCTGGCCCACCCTCCACGGCTCCAGTCTGCATCCTTGTGGGAACACACTGTGGCTCCTTGTTTCTAGAGGACAGGTGGGCAGGACGGAAGGCGCGCTGGCGGGCAGCAGGGAGAGGAGCAAGAGGCTCTGCATTGATTTTATTTAGTTGTTCATCTTGGTTGTTCCCCCAGCCTGGGCTGCAACCCGAGTCCTTGCGATGTCTGTGGACTGCGCACGACTGCAGGAGGTGGACCCAACTGCTGCTCCACCAGGCACAACGACAGACGACTCTTTTTAAAAAACTGTTTTATAGTAATGTTTATTATTCATCTTGTTGACAGCGCCATCTTCTTTTTAGGGTATCGAAGTCACATAGCCTGTATTTCACACCACACCCTCCACCAGAGTCCGGTGCCCTTCACCCAGCTGTCCCTCTCTGTTTGCCTCTCCTCCCACGCTCTGCAGTCATCATCGTGTGTCCCGTGAGTGCCAGCTGGGTTTACCCGCTTGCTTGCTTCATTTCACTTCACGTGAATGCAATAGCTTGTATTTCTCTTTTTTCAGACTTATTTCACGCAACATGATCCCCTCCAGTTCATCGGTGTTGTGGCAAAGGGCACAATTTCCTTGTTCTTAGCAGCTGCGTAGATTCCACCGTGCATGCAGACACAGCTTCTTCCTCCTCATCTGTTGCTGAGCATGCAGGTTGCTTCCATGATGACTAATCTTTATCACAGAAGGCGCCTCGGTGAGCCCCTGGGGAGACATTATCGGGGTGATGGGGGAGAAGGAGGTGGTGGCTGAGGGCACTACACTCGTTCTGCGAGAATTTCACTGCAAACAGGTCCAGGGTATTAAGTCTTAGAGTTTCAATCTATGCATTTTACTATATAGTTACCACATTAGGCCTGGTGTAAAATCAAAATATTGATTTAGAAAGCTAAGCTACGGACAAAATAAAGAGCACGTGAGCATAACTAACATGAAAAAGTTGGGACAATATGAGACCAAGGCCACCAACCATTACTGTGGACGCCTCTGAGGTGGACAGACATGAGCACCACTCAGGTTCAGATCCAAACACGCAGATGTGCTCAGAGTCAGTGTTCGATGACCAGCGGTCTCTGGAGCCCGGGACGGATGGAGCAGGTTCTCTGGAGCCCGGGACGGATGGAGCAGGCTCTCTGGAGCCCGGGATGGATGTGGAAGTTTCTCTGGAGCCTGGGATGGATGGAGCAGGGTCTCTGGAGCCTGTGATGGATGGAGAAGAAGTTTCTCTAGAACTGTGGTGGGTGTAGAAGGGTCTCTAGTACCTGTGGTGGATGTGGAAGGGTCTCTGGAATCTGTGATGAATGGAGATGTATCTCTGGAGCCTGGGATGGATGGAGAAGTTTCTCCAGAATCTGTGATGGATGTAAAAGAATTTCTGGAGCCTGTGATGGATGGAGAAGGGTTTCTGGAGCCCAGGAGTGATATAGAAGCATCTCTGGATCAGACTTTGCACTTTGGATTGGCTCTTTTGGGGTAAAAGATCTTCCCTCTGTGCTGTACAGAAGGAAGACAGCACATATAGATATTAACAAATGCTTTTAACATTGACTCACAAAGAGCAAAACTCTTCAGTGATGTATATGCAAAAGAGTCTAAAATCTGAGCATTTCAAGAAAAAAAAATGAATAGATATTTATCAAATGGCCAAAAACCGACAACAAAAGACAGGCTGCATTCTCCACATCTGACAAGGAAGACGGCACAGAAGCACACAGCTTGGAGGAAAGCTCTCACCTCTGGTGGTGCGAACATTCCTCAGGGGGAAGACCGACCGGTGTCAGAAGCTGGAAAGGCCATGGGACCCCGGCCCTTCAGGTGACTGCAAGAGAAGTGACAGTGATAAGCAGCCAGCAAGGCTTGGTCATTTTAGGAGCAGAGAACCGAGTATGTAGTAAGTATGATATATGATCAACATACCCTCAGCTAATAATTTTATGAAGATATAAACTGCATGTCTCAACACTAAGGGATTTGCTCTTTCTCCAGTGTTCTAAGGACAATGACAAGTAATCTTTTTAGACCCCAAAACTCAGTAACCGCATGTTACAGAAATAAGTCAAAATTGATTATTTGAACATGATGTGAAAATTGAACTGAATTACATGGTCAAGAACAAAATCTTCCTGCACCATTAATATAACTCATCTATTAAACAGCATTTGACCAAATTAAAATTACAAATCACTTTGAAGTATTTCTTTTTAAAGTGTGTCACTTTGCATGGCTCCATGAAAATGATTTTTAAATTGAATGCGATGTAAGATAGGCTTGGTAAGTGAAATTTCTCGAGATATTCCTATTGGCTTCTGTCTCTAGGAAAAGCCAGGAGAAAGAAACAGGCTGGGGGGGCAGAAGGAAGGGGTGGGGACCAGAGGCACGTGGGCTGAGCAGGGCAGGGGCGGCAGACACACAGGATGGAAAGACTTGGGGTCCCATGGTGTCAGGACTGGGGTCCATGCTGGAGTTGCTTCTTTGGCAGGGATCCTGCTCTGAGATCACAGCATTCCCCACATGCCCCAAACAGCTGTCCTTCTGTGTGTGACGTGCCTAGTTTGCTGTGTGCAGGGCACTTCTATGGGTTTTTAAAGCAACTCACCTTATCTGTGTTCATAGATGTTGGGAGACATCACATCGATCAAAAATACCAAAAAGTCATTGTGTTCTGAAGATGGACACATCTGAGACAAGACAGCGCTTAGAGTTTGCAGAGTTGATGTTTGAAAGAGACCAAGAAGAAAGCTGCGGGTGTTCAGAGAAGAGCGACCTGAAGACCTTGCAGGTGTGGGAGCGGGAGAGGGGACTGGAGATCAGCCTACCCTGCTGTTCAGAGCGAGGGAGGAGAAAAGGAGAGAGGAATTCCTGGAAGAAGCATTCTCAGAGGGTGGGCAGGAGCCTCTGTCCTGGGAGCCTCACCCCGGTCTCCCGGGAGGAGGACTGTCCCCATCCCTCCAGTTCAAGGCCATAGAGTTGCGGTGTCTGCAGGTGCCATGACCGTTCCCAGCACCTCCGCGTCGGGTGCCTTGGCCCCTGCCCCACCTGCAGGCAGCTGTGCTGTGATGTCACAGATCAGGCAAGGCCAGGGTGCCCCGGGGCCGTGACACTGCAGGGGCCTCACGGGAGCCTGGACCACGGGGGACATGACCGCATAGCCAGTGCCCTGTCCTCGGCCTGCCTGCGGCCACAGGACGCCCCTGCTCCTGGGAGGTAAGACGTCCCTCCGGATGGTGCCGTCCTGATTGAATGCTGGCAGATGTCTTGTTAAGTAGCTTCTAGCTCATCTGGTGACACAGGTCTGTTCTGTAGTTATTGAATGTTAGACTCAAGTGCTAGATGCGAATGTTAGAAAACGTCTCCATGGACGCGTGAAAGACGGGGCCTGCCACGGACCATTGCAATAGAAAGAGAGAAATTAGAAACAATGACAGATCAAGTCGTCGCATTAAAATGGAGTGCTGAGAGCAGAGGAAATTCGTACTCCCCCCATGGGAGAAGGAACCCGTGAGTCAGGCCGGCACCGCGGGTGTCCAGGAACCTCCTGGAAGAGAAGTGTGGGCGCAGGAGATGATGCAGCATATGCGTGATTGTCGACACGTCTCCAGCACTGTGCACACACCTGTGCCCCATCGCTCGCGCTCCTGGACCTGACTCCGCCGGAGCTGTAGAAAGTCTGTTTTCCAGGCAGACATCTGCGGTGGAATGTCTGGCCCCGGCGTGGTGGGCCGATCACGCTGGCCCCAGCGGCTGGTGCGGGTGTCTCCCGACCCTACGCTGTGGGACCCTGCTCCTGTGCTGACTTGGCAAAGTCCCTTAGTGCCGGTGTTTCCCGCGAGCTGCTTCTGGGCAGCAAAGATTCACAGACCGCTCTGGTCCCCTGGTGGCCTGCGTCAGTCACATGCACCTGCGAGGCCGCATGGTCCTGTGTGCTCAACCACTGGCCATGCCAGCACGTCCTGACAGTATCTGAGCTGAAAAGATACTTGTGAGCGGCCACCAAAACATGGCCACGGCGGTGGTCCGACGGCTCAAAGGATTTTCTTGAAAGGATTTCAAGTGCATCAATAAACTGTAGGAATAACAACAGTAAGTCTAGCGCATCTGGTGGAATTCAGTTCATTCTGCAGGACCTTCACAGCACCCAGGAGGAGCCACCTTAGCGGCTGCCTCTGCTGGGCACCCACTGCTCTGAGACGCCCGCTGGTGAGGGGCAGGGAGACTCGGGGTGACGCTGTGACCTGACCAGGAGCGCTGACGGGTCAAGGAGCAGCCGGTCGAGGGATCTGGAAGAGAGGAGTCATATTTCCAAAGGCACAGGGGTGGAAACACCCACCCCACCAGCCACTCATCACCAAATGCCATTTCTTGCTTTTTTTAATAGACAAGAATTTTGTTAGCAGATTATGTAACGAAATTTCAATGATTCATGTCCGTATTTTTATTCTTCCTTTGCAAATTGCCTTTTTCCAGAGATTAATTAGAAAACTTTGTTGGGGAACATCAAGTCCAATCTCACATTCTCACAGTTGTTGAGAATTTTACTTATTCATGCAAACAATAACATGTGCGCTGCTCCTCGTAGCTTCAGGGGAAATTCTTTTTTAGGATCCACATGTGATTAAGGAAGACTCACAGAGCTCAGCGGAAGGATAAAAATGTGGCTCAGGCATAAGCAAAGAGAGTCAAAGTTTTCAAGTTGATGGACATCTGCCTTCACTCTCAGCGCGCACAGGTGCAGGGGGGTCCCCGCGTGGACCGCCTTACATGGCCTGCCCCTGCGGGCACAGCTAAGTTTTCCTTCCTGTTTGACTTGGGTTAAAGCCAGACGTCACAGGAGCTTCAAGAATTGAGTTTCTACAACCACCAGACGTTTATCTGGAAATTGCTGATGATGCTGGAATAGAATGTACCTGAATCTTAATGAGACCGGCGAGGGAGCTGAGAGCTTGGTTTGGGTTTTGACAAGATGGGGAGGCCCTGGGTTCTAATGACACGATGTGATGCTCTTATGCTTTGGGAGCTGCTGAGCTCGGCGGGACCCTGTCCACGCAGAGACGGGACCCGGGGAAAGCTGTGCGGTCAGTCGAAGCCAACAGGAGTTGACTGCAGGGCTGGAACAGGGGTGGCGATGTGTCCCTGGAGGGTCTGTGCCGCTCCTCTCAGAAGGTGGCGGGACAGGATCGTCTTGAAAGGGTGTAAGGGGAGCTCAGTGTTGAGAAGCTGGCAAGTCTCAGCCTGGGGCTGTATGTCCAGGCGGTCGCAGAGTTGACCAGGTGACCCGCAGCTCATCCTGCTTATCCCAGACACCTGGAAATGTGCAAGTCGAGCGTTTCCCACCAAGTGTGGAATCAGTCTCTGGAGTTCCACCGGTGCTGCCGTCAGGGACGCGGTAACAACATCGCAGGTGCGCACAAAGCCGGGCCACCAGCTCCGGAGACACGTGAAACGGGGGAGAGGTGCCTTCCGTGGCGTTCTCGGCGCCGGGGCTGCCCCCTCCTCGGCCGTGCGGATCCCCCTGGGCCTCCCATCTTTTGCTTCCCTGTCAGATTCCGGGAGAGCGACATGATCACCACGTAATCACCTAGTCCCCGTGCGCTGGGCGCGACAACTTCACTAGAGGAACCAAGATGCCTTTCATGCATTTTTAACGCCACACGGCAGATTCACAGAAGCCTGCTTCAGCCACCCGGTCGCTTGCAGGAAAGACATCTGATTCCGCTTTGACCCACCTTGGAGGCCCAATTACTTTGACATCAGAGCTGAGAGGTTTTGTTGTGACCGCTCAGACGATTCTGCTCTCAAACAGATCAGAAAAGAAACAGTAGATCTGCCCCATCTGGCAGGACTAGACTTAAAGTCAGTTGCACCCAATTCATTTTCCCTGATTCCATTGTATGGAAATGGTCTTTGTTGGTCCCTTAGTTCTATCTGCTTGTGAACCTAAATCTCTGGCACATAATGAAACCAAGAAATCATGCGTTTGATTCGTGTGTTTCTATATAAAGATGTAAACTCTCAGACTGAAACACGCTCAGCCTGACTACCAACAGAGTTGATTGGTCTGGGTTGGCAGTTTGGTTTTTTCAGTAGGATACTGGAGAAGACACCATTTGCTTTGTTATCAATATTATAACTGAAACATTTTATATGTAAGTTACTGCTTTATCGATAACTATATATATGTAAGAAGTACTTATTGATTGTTCCATTATAATTTTATTAGGCCTTTCCTATGTATTATGTAATATATTGCTTATCATAATAATATATCATATTATGGGTGTTACTAATATACATAATTATAAATGTGCATTCTATTATAGATATTAAAATTGACTTAAGAATTAAGGACCTGACTTTACAATCTTTACCATTATGATCGATAATCTTCAGGCAAATCATCTATTCGCTGATTTAATATTTTTAATTGAAACTAATAAAAATTGATTTACAGAGCTACGTGGAGTGGAAAAGAGAAATCATCTTGTGAAAGCATTTCACAAGTGAACTGTTTCTGCGGGGCACTGCCTCACACCTTATTTATGCAGCAAAACGTAGTGTTTATATAGTGAAGATATAAGAACAATTTGTCTATTATGAAATAGTATGAACTTAGATTAAATATATTGCAAATTGAGTAAATAGTGGTCTACTTCTAAAATCTAAAATCCACATAAAAGATAATGGCCACATTCATATTTTAGTTATTTTGGACAGTTTTGTGATTGGCCACTACTTTCTAGATTAAATGTCTTGACTAGAAACAGTAATATGGACAAATATACAAAATCCAGGGGGAAATACCAGATACATAATCACTCATCCATAGGAATGGATTAAGAAAGTTTGTCTTAAAAATTATTGTGTTTTTAATGATTCTCCCCTGAAGTGAACATGAGTGCGTGCTTAGGTGATCTCTTTCATCCATACACCACAAAATATATATTCTAGTTTATTCCTGTGGCCTGAGAAAGGATATAACCCTTTTTACTTAAAAAATGCTTTCAAGAATGTGTGACTGTCCGCAAAGCCAGGATTCCATTGAGCCAGGAGTCTGACGTATATTTTTCATTTTACAAATATATTTTTAAGCTCAGTTTGCTGCCTCCCCTGCTGCAGAAAAGCATTTCTCATGAACACATGGACACTTCACACAGACCTCTGCAAGCAAGCTGCTGTCCAGCTCTGACCAGAGGCCTGCGTGTCTGCAGCACCTACGGGCCTCCACTCAAATTTCGAGGAAAGCGGCAGGGCTTTGAGGGCAGGCTAAGCTCCTCTGGAAAGACACAGAGTTTTCTAAAAGGGGCCACATCAACCTGTGTGTGTTGCATCTACTGAAATCCTCACTGAAAAGACATCTTTCATGACAAAGACAAGGGAAGACCATGCCCAGAGAGGGAGATGCGAGCTTGTCCAAGGGCGACTCACCACATCTTCCCCGCTCTCGTTCCTCCAGTTGCTGGCCGCTGCCACCTGACGGCCGCACCCGTCCCGAGCACCTGTTCGAGTGCTCTGCTGCCATTTCCTTATTTTTTGCCAGAAGGGCCTCGTGTTTTGCAAAGCAATATCTGCCTTTAACGTGGTCACGGAGCCAGGGACAGGGCCCCCCATGCCACCCAGCCGCACACAGAATCTGCAGCATGAGTCTTCAAGTGCCAGTCTGGTTGGTCTAAGCCACGGAGGGTGATTCCTCCGGACAATGCCTGGTTGAAACCAAAGCTGAGGATAATTCTGACGCATGAGGAGACGGTTCCTGGGTCACGTCCGAGAAAGAGTTTCTCCCCTCAGAGTCCCGTGCAGGACTTGTCCTTTGTGAACACACGTGTGCCGGGAGTGCTGGTGCCTCCGAGAACAGAACCCAGGACTACAGCCCACGTACGGAAGGGGTCAGTGGGAAAGGGAAGATGCCGAGCCCTGATGCTGCTGCAGTACTGACTTAACTCTCTGGGACCCGCTTGCTGCGATGGAAACGAAGGTCAGTGCGTGTCAGTGACGACTCGGATCTGCGTTGCCTGCAGCTGGGTTTATACGGAAGCAGACGGAAGCAGACGGCCTGCTCAGGGGCACGGTGGGGAGTTTTGTCAATAACGGGGCGACATTTCATTTTACCCAATCTGACAAGATTGAAAAAACACAGTCAGAATATTTGAAAGGTAATTTCATAAGCCTATGTTTATAAAATATGAGCTGGTCTCCCCTTTTATCCACTAAATCATTTATGCATTTGCTGAGTTTTCACAGGCACCTATTCTGCAGTTAAGCCTCCACGAGCACAGCGAGACCAAGGAGATACCTTTTATTCCAATGCTTTATTCTGCTCATTTTGAGCCAATTTAAACTTAAATGTTGCAAATGACGTGAAAGAATTCCTTGAGAAGGTGCTGATGCCACACTTCTCACGCCTGGACACGTTAGTCTTTTTCAGACAAGCAAGCGTGTTTTCCTACGTAACCTTGACAAGTCATGAAAATCAGGACAGGCCCCCAGCTGAGGAAGCTTCACCATCGTCCCAGGGCCCTTCCAGGAGGGACCCACGCACAGTGGCACCTGCAGTGAGCCTGCCGGGGAAACGCCTCCATCTGTCCTGGACCTGCGGGACCGTGACACCCTTAATGACGATGACCTGTCGTCCTGCAGGATGGCCCTGCACGGGGCGTGTCCCCCGCCACCCACTGGGAGGCGCCCACCCAGCAGAGCCCATGCTCACTGCTGCTCATGTGGCCACGGTCGCCGCGGCTGTGACACCGGCTTCCGTCGCTGGATGCCTCCGACGCCGCCCAGGCCTCTCCGCGCCCACTTCGCCCACTCAGGCAGTGCCGCTCATGGGACTCTCGGTTTCCTTCCTGGCAAACAGCCGTGCCTCTTGGATTTCCCACGTGGACTTGGGTCTTCCTCTTCTCCGAGGCTGAAGTCCCGACAGCCGCGTGCCTGTGACGCAAGGCTGCCCAGACTGGGCCAGACGGCGTCGCCATCCCCGAGGAGGATGGGCAGAGGAGGCAGCTCAGGAAGCGGGCCTTTCCGGGTCCCCAGGTCAGCCCCGAGGGTCCAGCTCTGTCCGGAAGTCAGCTGGCACGGCGGCTAGGGGTCCTGAGAACCCGGCATCTCTGAGTGTCCACCCCCGTGGGCTCGGCTGCAGTCAAAGCTGGTGTCCACTCACGGGACACCAAGGGGGACGTCTCTGACGACGGCCAAGGACTCCAGGCCTGCGGCCACCCCCGAGGCATGGACTGGCCAGGCCTGGACACCGGTGTCACACACCAGGCTCAGAGGGACTCAGGCTGCAGGAGAGCTGGGCGCCGGTGGGACCCGTGAACTGACACTGACCTTCTCCTCCCCGCACTGCGCTCAGACTGTCCACCCATCCGTCCCGCCCGTCGGCGAGCAGGTGCTGCGCCCGGGTGGAAAGTGGTCTTCAGCATGAAAGAACAGAGCCGTCGGGCCGAGCAGCAGGGCGAGGCGCTGAGCAGGGGCGGCTCCTCCAGGCTGTGCACCCAAAGGGTGGCGAGAGCACCCCTTTCTCGTCTGCCCTCTGCCAAGGAGGTGCCCTCGTGGAGGGGCCAGAGCTTCCGGGGTGGCTCCAGCTCTGTGGGTGCCAGGTGCCTGGAGTCACGCCCACCTGTGGCCAAAGGGGCAGAAACCCCGACCCTGAGCATCATGGTAGCAACTCTGGCTGGACGTGCTCTGAGCACGTCCTGCGCCGGGACACAGGCTCTTTGTTCGCTCTTCAAGAAGTTTCTCGGCTGGCAGATGGTTTTATACAGTCAGCTGCGGGGACAATGCAAGCGCCACTGACATTTTTGCCTTTAAAATGCACCACCGGAGCGAACTCTGCGCCGTTCCTGAGATCGCTCACCCACGCCCCTTCAGTCTGCTTTCAAAATTCTAGCAGCAGGGACCGATGCCGCTCGATATCGTTCGTTATGAGGGCAGCTGCAAAAAGGCGATGGAACATTTTGTGAGTCAGGACTGTGCCTTAAACGCTCATGATGATTCTCCTACCGGTGGCTCATGTGATGTTTTCTCTTCTTCTCTGAGTCCCCTGTCCGCAGCCCCATCAGCTCTGCAGGCGCCTCCATGGTTCCCCGCGTGCCACGCGCCTTCGGTGTGCCCGTGTCCCTCTGCATGCCATGTCCCTCCACCTTCCACCTCCCCACCCTGTCCCCTCCACGTGCCACGTCCCTGCTGGGACAGCTCCATCCTCCAGAGCTCAGCCCTGTGAGCACCCCTTCTACTTTCAGTACAGATGCTGGTTCATCTCATGGTGGAGTCAGACAGCAGACACCGCCACACGTTCTTTTGTGAAATATGTTTACAATGATTAGGACTATTATGTTGAAGAGAATCTTCAAGGCAAAACGTCGAGAGCATTTTGAATGTGTTCGCGGTCTGTTCCTGCTCACTGTTTATGATCTGATAACTAACCGAAGCCTTTTCGCACCATAAAAGCAGGACTCTTTCAGGCATGTGCCGACTGGTTCTTTGGGATGAGACTTAGATCCTTTCGGAGAAAAGTATCATAGTATAAAGTTAAACGCCCGTTGAGGAGAACTGTCCACATTTCTAAGGAATGACTTAAAACTGCGTTGAAATCAATCAGCAAATGAATCACGTGCCTGCGATGTGAAACGGCTTGTTCTGAGGCTGTGACGAGAAACACAGACAGATGTGATTCCGGTGGCCCCGGTGTGGGAGAGCCGGTGGGCTCCTCTGGCTCAGGAGAGAAGAAAGAGCCCTAGCCGGACTACACACCCCGTGAAAAACACCTCCTGGGCGTCGGAATCAGGAGCAACACAGGCTTCATCCTCAGACCACGGGCTGGAGCTGTGCGACCATCTGGGACTCAGGTGGCTGCTCTCGCTGAGGCACAAAACAACAGTGGAGGCCCCGGGCTGCCTGGCCCACAGGCACTGAGCTGGGGCCACCAACGGGCAGCCACCTCTAACACTAGCGGAGTTCCCTGGGGTTCCGCATCTCTTCACAGGAGCACTCCTTCTTCCGTCTGGGCGAATAACTCTCCCCTCCTCTGGCTGCAACGTGTACCCCCAGCCGTGGGCAGGCGGGCGGCAGGCCCCTGGCCTGGGGCCTCCGGGAATTAGCCACTGGCCCCCGGCTGCTCTGCAGGTGTAGGAAGGGAGTCGAGGCTCAGCTCTGGCCCCTGCTGGCCCCGGGTCTGGCACCAAGCGCTTTCCTTGTAAGACTTTCTTCCTTCTCTTTCTAGCCCCTCCTCACTCCAGGAGGCAGATGCAATCTTCTGGCTTCCTCTGTCTGTCCTCTGAAAGGCATCTCAGGAATGTTCCACAGGCACAGGTCCAAATGAATCCGGAGGTAGCTGAATGTAAGAATTATTACGGAATTCCACCAGCAAGGGAGTCACAAGCTGTGGCTCGCGAAGAAAGTTTTGAACAGAGACAAGTGAGTTGAAAGAGTTGTTAGAGCTCAAAAGCTCTATTTCACATGTTGTCTTTCTTCGCATGAGTTCTGCTGATTAATATACTGTTCGCTGGTGGCCAGTATCGATGGGTAAGGAGATGACGGACACACAGTCATGTTGCAGGTAACGCCAACATTTTTAATGAAAGTCATTCCATGGACATTCTCCTATACTTGCAGACAATCCTGGGCTGAGTCAGAGGGCCCAGGGTTCAAGAGCTGGTGCACCAGGTCACCAGCAGGGGGCAGCGCATTGGGTCACACCGCCTGCCTGGAGCCCAGCATTCTCAGACTGCAGTTTCATGTTTTCTCTCGGCTGTGCTGTGATGTCCAACGTGCCTTCCATCACCTGTCAGGGGATCCTGGAGTTTGCTATCTGCAGCTTCTGAGTCAATGGCAGGAGTTGACTCTGGCAGCTGAGCAGGTCCACCCACCTTCTCCTCCCTGAGGAGGGCGCAGGCTGGGGACGCCCCATGCTGCTGACGCGGTCACACATCATGTTACTTGTGAGGGGTGCTTTCCTTTGATTCTACTCAACACAACGCAATGAATGGGGCTAGATCCTCCAGACAGACTGGAAACCATGCAGTTGGCTGTGGCTCAGGCTTCCTTTTCACGTCCTGCATCTGTTGACTGTGAAATGACTCAGTCATTTCTACAGAGCCAACTACTTAGTCAGGTTCCAGGGACTCTTTCCAGGGGCAGAGTGCCCGTCTGCAAAGGCCTCTCAGCTCCAAACACCCGTTCCAGGAGTGTCCCGTCACATTTCCTCACACTCAGAGCACGGCCCCCGAGTCAATGTCACCGGGGCTGCAAATACCTTAGCTCCTGGTGTCCCCTCCGCAGTTTCCAGAACCAACAAGTCACAAATGTGTCCCGGCCTCAGCAGGGCACGGTCCACTCCCTTCGCCACACACACCTGTTCTCCCTGGTTTCATGTCCTGCTGCACGACAGAGCCACCCAGCACCTCTGAGCCGGACAGCGCCGTCATCCTCACACCCAAGGCCCACCCAGCCCTTGACGTTCGTATGTCACGCGGCCTCCTTGCTTTCACCGTGCAGCGTGCAAACCCACCCTGCAGGCTGGGAGCGGAGTCGAGTTGCCTCCTTGCGCACACGACGGAGAGGGAGGAGCAGTGTAGGGCTCTCCTCAGTGTCCAGTCCCCTCGGATCCGCACCCCAAAGCGACGGTTGCTTTAGCGCCCAGCTTTCCTCTGGCCCCGGCGCCCTCGCGCCGCCCACGACGTGGGAGCGCCACGTGCCACGTGCCAGCAAACACCTGTCCGGCCTCCCGCCTCCGCTGCGAAGCCCGCTCGGCCCCGGGAGCGCAGCCCAAGGGCGCGGTGCTCCCCATTCCCGCGGGGAGTCCGCGGCGGGCGGCGCCCAGCTCTCATCTCGGCAGAGGACGTGCTGGCTCCACAGAGCGAGCAGCTTCCTTCCTCCAACGCCGCCAACGCCACTGCATCTTCTGGGAGCAACGAGCGGCCGGCGAGGGAGCAGAAGCCGTGCCCGGGCGGCTCCTCGGGGCACCGCTGCCCGGACCGGGTCTCCGCCGCCCTGGGGCTGCGGGGCTCAAGGCGACCACGTCGGTCCCTTTCGGAGCCACTGGCCGCCTGAGGAAGGGTCCCTTCCTCAGACGCCACAGGCGCAGGCCCCGGGGACCGGGCTGCACCCTCTCGGCCGCCGGCCCTGTGCGCACGGCCCACGGAGATGCATGCGGCTGTGGCCGCCGTCGGGCGAGCCTGGTGGGCTTCCGCCCGGGAAGGCCAGGCCTGGCCGGCGCTCAGCGCGGCTGCGAACACGGCGGGAGCCACAGACCGCCGGGCAGCAGAAGCACCTAAGCTTCCGGCACAAGAGCCGCTTCAGCAACACAAGAGGCGGACAGGTCACCCAGGAGCATTTATTGCGGGACGGGCGGAGGAGGTGCACGCACGCAGCACGCACGTACGCCCCTCCCAGCACGCACACCGCCGAGGACGCACGCAGCTGCACGCACGCCCCCCAGCACGCATGCCCTCCAGCATGCTTGCACGCATGCACGCAGCTGCACGCACACCCCCCGGCACGCACACCCCCCGGCACGCACGCCCCCCAGCACGCTCGCACGCACGCACGCAGCTGCA